>CAXAMN010005302.1:148715-202317 GCA_963970005.1 Durusdinium trenchii | reverse complement strand
TTGGTTTTAAACTCAAAGGATGGTTTACATCCTCTTCTATGGCCATGTGCCTTCACCCCCCTCACTATGCGTAATGGGTGGTGTTCCCAAGCTTTGCCATCTTCACCAAGACCTTGGCGAGCTGGTCCCCACCATCATGCAGGTACCTCTGCACCGCACTGCTTGACCAACGCCCCTGGCGCTTCACCAGCTCGATCTCCCCGGTGCTTTGAAACAGCGCGGTTGCTCCCCCAATCCTCAAACTATGGCTGAGGAAGCGTTCGGGGGGTAAGCCAACCCCCCTTGCCGCCTGCTGCAACAGCGACTGCACCTCGATCCTCTTGAGGACGTTGCCGTTTGCCCAGCGAAACAAGCGCTCCCTCGCATGTCGATGGTCTCGGGCAAAGCGGGTAGGCCACGCCTTCTTCATGCCAAGTAGCGCTTTGACTGGGCACAGGTGGACAACCTTGGTCTCATTCAAGGTCTTGGACTCGCCAAAGGCCAGCTGATCCGATTTGGTCTTCCGGAACTGCATCGTCACCTCATTGGCCGTCTCGTCATCAACCCCCACAGTGTCCCTGGTGAAGCGAATGTCGATGCCCCTGAGGATCATCTCGTCGTCGACTCCATTGCTGTCACAATACTCCTTGGCCCTCAACATGAAGAACCATGCAGTCACCATGGCTGCCTTGAGCATCACCGGTGTGGTCGCCTCCAACGGTTCCACCAGGCGTCGCCCCAACCATGTGAGCATCTGTGGTGTCACCCCCAAACGGCGGGGTTTGTGTACCGCCTTGCGATCCATCGACCGAGCCAACATCCAAAGGCGGCACATACCCTCCGTAGGGTCGCCAACTCCAGCTCGCTTGTGGCTATCCTTGATCGCGAGCCTGCCTGATGGTTGCCGAAGAAGCCCCCAACCAGCCCAGGTACCCGATGAAGCTCAGGACATAATTCTCGTTCTGGACAGGGTCTCCTTTACGGCTGAGGTATTCCGATGGCCACCCTTGCCGTTTTGCCCAAGCCTTCCACTTTGCCCATGATCCTGCATAGGCTTTCTCTGTGCTTGGGGCTTTATCACCCATCAAATTTTCTTCAAGCCATTCCTCAACCCGGGAGGCCACTTGCCCATCGAATGGGCGCGGGGGTTGCAGCAAGACCTCCACTGCCTTGTTGCCGATGACCTCCTCGATCTTCTTCCTGCGTCGACCACCCGCATAGACGCCCTCGAACTGGTTCTCCTCGCCCTCATCCGACACATTGCCTTCAAGGGCGTCGATCCACCAAGCCTCAACCCATCGGGAAACTGCGTGGCCCACATCGCTCACCAGGGTCCCAGCGCAGCGCAGCTCACCTCGCTTCCACCTTCTCAGCCACACGAGGATCTGTGCCATGGCCTCTGCGCCCTGGACTCTCTGCCCATTCCAGCCTTCACACCTTGCTGAGCCATCAAGAGGATGTAGCCTCCAACCGTGAGCAAGCTCGTGGCCGTGCGGACGCCCGTAGCCTTGGTGCCCTCCACGATCCACTGCTCGTAGTCTTGAGCCGGTTCCTTGGCCGCCCCACTCCTGCCCTGAAGCACCCAGATCTCCAAACCCAAGGTGTCCAGGTGGTCCTTTTCGGTCATAGACATACACATCCTCCAATGCCCCTTCTTGATCATCGAACAGCGGCCACCTCACCGGGCCCCCCAAGCCATGCAAGACCTTGCGCTCCGAGCGCTCGTCCATCCAATAGTGCCCAACCCCTTGCGGAAGCATCGGGTCCCTAGCTTGACCCCCCAGCAGCTCCATACGATGAGGCATCACCCAAGTCTCCTCGTTCTTCCATTCTGGAGTTGTGAGCAAATTAAAGAGCCAATGCACTGGATACTCACAACTGATTATTGCTCTTGCGAGCCTATAATCTACGTGTGTGTGTGTGTGCGCAGTGTTGGGGGGCGTGAGTCAGTTGATGTGTAAGTTGTTAGTGCGAATAAGTTAGTGTGAGTATACAAGTTAGTGTGACTGAGTTGGTGTAAGTAAGTTGGCGCGAGTGATGATTGGTGTGAGTGCGCGGGAGCGACGGCGAGATACAAGTAAGAACCCTAGTCAGCATATGGGGGAATGAATGAATTCTTCAGGAAGGAAGCAGTCAAAACAAAAGCAACAAACCTGTCAACTACCGAGCTTTGTCAAGCATGATACTGATTTGTTTGAGGCATAGGCAAGGGAAAGGGCATGCCTGATGCCCTTGGCTGTCCCACCGGAAACTACCATCAAAAGCATCGGTAGCAGCTTCTTTGGCCGCGCGTGCTGCTTCCTCACATGTCAAACAACAGGCAAGTGGATAGCACAATGCATCCAATATCCAATGATGATTAGCCATCTCCAAAAACACGCATTGACACTTTCCACTGCAAGGGTCTAACTGGCGAATGAAAGTGATTATAGATATGAATGTCTGCAGCATTTTGAAGAAGCTGTGTTTGTGTTTTGGCCATGATTGTGCAATGATTTCTGAGGTCCACATCCTGCTCGTTAAGTGCTTTGCTGCATAGATTCTAGCTGCCATGTAAGACAACTCTCAATCAAGTGCTCCCCTGCACCTCCGAGGGGTTGAGGGCCATCGGGCTATGCTGGAGTGCATCAAAGCTCCAAGATCATCTGGAGGAGGCACCAATTCCTCATGCTTAAGGGAGGCGAAGCTGAGAAGCACTTTTGCTATTTGCAGGCCTTGATCATCTTTGTGTAAGCATCTCTACAAAAGTTGCAAAATTGAGTCTTTAGTCTTTAATAGCTGTTTTGCGCGTCACGTCACATAACCTGAGTCACTCATATTTCAATGCACTGGATGCCGGCTTGCAATGTTCAACACTACGACCAGAATGATTGGACCAAGAATCGGGTTGCTCAAGCTCATCAGCTTCTTCCTCTGCATCTGTAATGTCCTGCAAGGGAACTGGCCATTGTATGGAAGGGACGGCAAAAGGTGCTGCACACCCTGGACCAACGCAAGTGGACCTTCTCGCAGGAACGAACAAACATATTCATGTTTGCAAAGGCAGGCTCTTCCTGAATAAGCAAAGGCGTAGCTTCATCATACGGAGCTTTGGATTCCAGCAATGCAATCTGCACACCGGTTGGCCGGTCTTTGAGCCTTCACAAAGCCACGCATTGAAGGCGCGTCATGGAAAGTTCAGGATGTCTGGAGTGCCATTTCTGATAAAATGCACCTCACCATGAAGGTAGCTGGCAGTGGCATGGGCTCGGGACCTGCAGCGTTTCTGACTACATAGAGTCACCGAGAGCCGGAGGAAGTCTTGCAA
This sequence comes from Durusdinium trenchii, assembly GCA_963970005.1. Taxonomy (NCBI): domain Eukaryota; class Dinophyceae; order Suessiales; family Symbiodiniaceae; genus Durusdinium; species Durusdinium trenchii. The sequence goes on along the minus strand of CAXAMN010005302.1, from coordinate 199,031 downwards.
TGTCTTGTATACATGTATAGACACCAAAACAAAGAGCAATATGATGCAATAGGTCCAAGGCAAGCGAAGCTAAGAGCTATACCGGCACAAGTTAAGATGTGAATCAAACTTCAATCACATTGCAGCTTCTGCCCCCAACAAGACCCACTTGATGCAAAATGTGCGAGTCATTTCGTTCAGGTTCAATCAATAATTTTGATCTTTAACGGCAAATCGTCAATCAATCTCGTTGCCCTCACCTCCCAGCGCGAGGCGCAATTCGGGAATGTTGGTCAGGAGCAGCAAACCAGAGGATGCAAGGTCCACCGGCCCTAGTGGTCGCGCTACCATCGTGGTATCCGGCCTGAGCTACAAGCCAACTTCTAAAGGCGGTTGTTGGTTGCTTTTGCAGGGACAACAATGTCCACAAAAAGAACATGTGCAAAGATTGAACATAATAATTCACAGCGTAGTGCTAGGCGTGCCACAAAGACTTTACAGTTTTATATGCTTTGCGACGAAGCGCAGTAGCTGCTGATAGGTCGGTCGCTTCAAGGGATCGCCCTCTGTGAGGGCATAGCCTAACGTGAATGGAACGAAAGGTCCGGTTCCTACTAGCGATGCCCTTTGCTCCTAGTAGCTTCTTGCTCCTAGTAGTAAGGCCAGGAGCCCCTAGTAGCGTCCTCTTCAAATCACAGCTCCAGGCCTTGAGGTTTATGAACCAAAAAAGCCAAACTCCCCAACAGGGCCAGCGAATGACCATTCACAGTGATCTCGTGACTGTCCTCGGGGCATTGATTTCAATTGATCTCCAAAAGGCGAATCTGGGAGATCAGCGAATCTTGGCTTATAGTGCAGTTTCTGTCTCGACCCAGCAGTTTCTTGTCTGTATCCTTCCGTCAACCATCACTCTGGACCTGCATCAGGGTGGAGCAAAGGACAAGTACTGAAGTGAACACAATCCCAAGCAATATAATGTCGTGTCAAACTGTCTCAAGTGCACCTTCGTGTGTCCTGTTCACATTCAATAGTTCTTCAGACTCGCGATGGGTTTCCCTCAAAAAGTGCCCGCCTCTGTATGAGAGCTAGGGCATCTTGAGCATCAAGGCTCAACACAGACATCAGTCGTTGCTGTAGGCGCTGAGGCCCTGGCACCAGCAGTTCGCGCATGACTCGCCACTGGCATGGGTTCCACGTTCGTTTGACTTGAGATGAGCTCCCAACTCGTAGCATCTCGCAGAAAAGTGACTGCGTCCAAAACAATCAGGTATCAATTAAGTGACAATCAAATGTCCAAAGGTTGGTTGTCAATCATCGCGTTGTTTTGACGAGATCGTACCAACGAAATGACGTACATATGTACCAAACCTGTCCGGACTTCCCAACTCCAAACTGTCCATACCAATCTTTACAAGTTTGGAATCAAGGCGAGGCCTCCCATGCAAATAAGAGTCCACCCGCATATGCATGTGGCGATTTCACTTAGCTTCGATCAGTTGAACCAAAATTGCAGAATGCATGGTATACCTTCAGGCCCGTTCCTCCGCCCCTCTGCCAGACATTCATCGCTGCTGTAGCCATCGAACCCAAGTATCGGAGTCGATACTACCTACAAGTAGCTACTACTTAGGACGCACTATAATGATTTGGTTCCTAGATTGTTTGGGGAAACTTCGTCATAATCTGCAGATTTGACCCCACGGTTTCTGCTTTTGTTCTTGCCTTCAAAACAGCTCGATCGATGCAAAGTAGCTGCAATTGGCGCTCGAGTCAACTTGCGATGCCCCGCAAGAGCTTCCGGTGGCAGCGGCTTCCTCAAACCCAGCAAGGCCACAGTCCAGTCATTTTTAAGTCTGCGCAATGGAAGCTTGTTTCAAGACTGTTTCGGATTCAAGCTGCTGGAAGCCCCAAATAGGTTGCCACACCATCGAGCCATGAGATGGCCACCGCGCACGATGTAATCGCGTCCAGGTCAGACGGTGCACACTGCGGTAGGGCCTTATGCATGAGAAACTAATCAAAAAGGGAGATCCTTTTTGGCCAGCAAACCACCCTGGTTTCTTCACAGAGGGTCCAAATCAAACCACACATCTGCAAAGAATCATGTTGGCAGAAAAGGAGAAAACATAAGCGAACGGAAGAGCGTCGAAGTATCCCAACGGCGCTGGCAAAGCCGCGGCAAGAGGATCGATGGCGCCCAGGTCATCAAAAACCCCAGCGGGTCAAGTGGAACAGAATCCAAAAATCTCTCGGTATCCAAGCTGGAAAGGCTGCATGAGTGAAGATAAACGGTGGCAGTGGTTGTCAGCCAAGAGATGTTTGTTTGTTCTATAGTTGCTGACTGCGAGCTTTGGTGAATCTTGTGGTGAGCTTTGGTGACATTCCTGCCTTGTTTTTTCAAATTCAATCCGGAGCATGAGAAAGGTACCTGACATTGAACTCAACCCCTAAAATTTTCAAATTGCTCTAGGATGCTAAAGATGCTAAAGTTATGCGAGCCAAAACGCGTATAAATATATATATATAATATCTAAATAAGTACAGAACGTGCACTTCAAATTGGTTTTCTAACACTGGACACCACCAGACTCATTGAGTTTGGTTTTCAAAAAAAAGGACAACGGCGTGCCCGGAGCTGGAAGCAATCACATCCAAGGTCGCATCGACGTTGCTCAGACCGACCTTTCGCAAGGTGTCAGACAGATAAACCGGCAAGAATATCCAAGAACCCATTGCGCCATGGGCCCCACATACCCGTTCTATCCCTCTCGCAGCCCAGCTTCATGTTGCATGTGACAGTGCGTTGTGTTTTATGGTGGCAGACTGACCAACTTTCGCCGACTTGCATTCAAACCATCAACGAGATACCCATCTGTACCCAATGTCACTTCTTTCATGATGTCCGCCTCGTGCGTAACTGTTGGACCTGCACAAAGATTGAGACCCTCGTCCATCGCAAATGACAGTATAAAAAAATGTGTATCCAACTCATTTGGTTGCAGTACATGCTCTCTTGATAACGCAACATACAACATGCACCCACACCCACAATCACACACATACACTTAGCAAAATGCTCGGAAGGAACCTGTTTCAGTGGAATACCGCCACTCATTAGCCGCATTAACCCTTTACTGCACTAGCACGTTATTGCACTAGCACTTTACACGAAACAACTTATAAGACAGCTTGAGCTTTGCTTGAGAGTAGACATTCAAACGAGTTAAATTGAACGAAACAATTTCAGCTACATGAGCCTCCATGAAACAAACCAACCAATCAACAGTTGAGCCAGGGGTACTTTTTCACCTCCCTAGCATGTGGTCTTCCTTTGCAGGCGCACACCAGGGAGTCCTGGCCCCATTTGTCTACACACGCAACAGAGACAGAATCTAGTTAAACATTCTCTTGCGACAGTCTGAGGCGTCAAGAAACAGGGGTTGACACACTGAGATGGTTGCTCGCAGGAGCTAGTATCAGTACGAAGTTCCCCTTGACTTGACGAACCCAAGGAAGTGCAAACCGCAAGGCCGTAAAGTCAGTCAACTTGTAGGTGTTGAACACTGTTTGGTAATGCATTAGCGGCCTGCTGCAAAACACAGGAGTGGACAGCTTGTCAACAGTTAAAACCAATTGAAAATGGCAGGTACGTAGTTCTGGCATCCCAGAACTATATCACTGTGCGACAGATGCGTCTTCGTTGGCTGGAGACATCTGAAGCACACTCCAGCCCCCTGCCTCTTTTTCTGCGTTCAGAAACTGTAAGTTAGTAGCGATACCAGGAGCCTTTAGTAGCAAAACCAGGGGTCCTAGTAGCGTCCTTTATGACTCAAAACCTTAGGCACAGGTGTGGACACACACACGAAGCCGCACTCGGCGCGCTGACCCTTGCTTGCAGTTTAGTAGCGTGGCCAGGAGTCGCTAGTAGCGTCCTTACAACCTGGTAGTACCGTCCTAGCTCCTGGTAGCGAGGCCAGAAGCCCCTAGTAGCGTCGTTGGTGTCCGCCGGTCGCAAAACTTTGTACACATAGCGCCAATATTGGCGCTTTTTGTTGAAGACTACTAGCGACCTAAAAAGCCTTAGAAAGACAGAAAAAGCAAACAAAACGCAGACTAAGAGGGCAAGAAGGAAAGATAGGCGTAGTTACGAGGCCCACTTAGTTAAATGAAAGTAGAACGCGAGCGGGACCTTTTGTCTTAAACCGCCCGGGTAGCTAGCAATAGAGTAGGACTAAGAGAAACGGAAGGAAAGGCACCAACACACAAGTGTGTTGAGCGCGATTTCCTTCCGTTGCCCGAATAGCGGGTGGGATAGCAACCGAGGCCCAGGGGTAGGGAGGTAGGGGGAGGGTGGGTTAGGGTGGCCTGTAGGCCTTGCCATCATTGGCTTTCAAGTATAGCCGATTTGGGCCGGCGTACCCCTTCCCTGAAAGACACCTGGAACCCAAAGAAAGGCCTCAAGAAACGAAAAGCAACAAAAGGAGAGAAAGAACCGAAGAGCATGAAAAACACATGTAACAAAAGCACAGTGCGTGAACCCGCCTGCGAATACTTAGACGCATGTTTCCATGTGAATCTCAAGTGGGAATCACAGTGAGCCCTGCGGCATAAGATCAGTGGTATCGCGCAGCACGGTCGATCAGGGGTAAGAATCACAGTGAGCCCTGCAGCATGGTATCCCCCAGGATCTGGGTCTATGCACACGCTGCGCCCCTTGACGGGGATCACACCACAGCCCTCAGTGGGACCCTGTGGCGAAACACACTGAGATGGTTGCTCGCAAGAGCTAGTATCTGTACGAAGTTCCCCTTAACTTGACGAACCGAAGGAAGTGCAAACCGCAAGGTGGTAAAGTCAGTCAACTTGTAGGTGTTGAACACTGTTTGGTAATGCATTAGCGGCCTGCTGCAAAACACAGGAGTGGATAGCATGTCAACAGTTAAAACCAATTGAAAATGGCAGGCACGTAGTTCTGGCATCCCAGAACTATATCACTGTGCGACAGATGCGTCTTCGTTGGCTGGAGACATCTGAAGCACACTCCAGCCCCCTGCCTCTTTTTCTGCGTTAAGGAACTGTAAGTTAGTAGCGAGACCAGGAGCCTTTAGTAGCAAAACCAGGGGCCCTAGTAGCGTCCTTTATGACTCAAAACCTTAGGCACAGGTGTGGACACACACACACACTTATAGAAATGCGTACTGACTCGAATGCCGCTCGCCACACGGCAACCTAAGGAAACCAAATCCTGAAAAGACAAGAGGGGGTCTCAGTTCCTGTAGTTAAAGGCCAGAAGTCAAACTCCACGATGCGACGAACCGACGGGATGACGACGTACGTTCTTGTCTGCCGCATGCGCTAGCCCTTTACGGAAACTTACAAGTTGATGCAGGTACGTCAGCAAGCGTCCTTGCTGATATCAGCACAACCTGAAGAGCCTCTTTGTTAGATGCCCTCTCTTCAGGTGTGGGGCATCCCCCTGCTTAAAAAACACTTCAACAGGAACCCTGTGACTCCAAAGGTTACACACACATGCCCCCCCCGAGGGGAAGCAAAAAGAATCAAGGCTAGGACGGTTGCGTAAGTGCACGCGCAGCCAGGACAAAAGAGTGAAAACATGAAAAGGAGGACGAGACGGGACACAGGTGTTTGTGGTTGAAATGAAAGAGAAACCAAGTGAACAGGGACAACTCACCAACCCCACTTCATTGTCAAGACCTGGGCGACCTGAAACCTGTGTTAAAGTGTAGGTAGATGTGCGCGTACACACTAAGGCCAGGACCGATGTGTGCGCAAACGAGAAAAGGAATGAGATGACAAAACATGAAGACAGGACGACATGAAAGAAAAGAGGAAAACAAAAGTATGTGAAGGGGAAAAGATGAAAAGGGAAACCAAATGGAGGGGGCGAAAACCAGTGAACCCAAACCTCATTAGAAAACCTACGCAAACCTCGTTGAAAATGTACGCACTGTGCGCGCACTTGAGGTGGCGACAGGTTCCAATGAACCTTCAATGTACTTTGACCGCTGTGGTCACCTTGACATAGTATACCCCCGTTCAACGGGTCCACAGGGGCCCCTCTGCGGGGTCACCCTGGGCTCTCACGAGGAGAGACACACTTATAGAAATGCGTACTGACTCGAATGCCGCTCGCCACACGGCAACCTAAGGAAAACAAGCCATGAAAAGACAAGAGGGGGTCTCAGTTCCTGTAGGTAAAAGCCAGAAGTCAAACTCCACGATGCGACAAACCGACGGGATGACGACGTACGTTCGTCTGCCGCACGCACTAGCCCTTTACGGAAACTCAAAAGTTGATGCAGGCGCGTCAGCAAGCGTCCTTGCTGATATCAGCACAACCTGAAGAGCCTCTTTGTTAGATGCCCTCTCTTCAGGTGTAGGGCATCCCCCTGCTTAAAAGGCCTATCAAACACTCCAACAGGATCCCTATGACTCCAAAGGCACTCCTCGGGCTGGCACGAAGCCAGACACACTTGGGAAGTGCGTACTGAAGTCGAATGCCAAGTGCCACACGCCCACCTGGGCGTGAAAGCCTAAGAAGTCAGTTTACAGATATGTAAGGCGGCGTGACCAAATCTCAAAGAAGGAGGTCTTGAGTCTTGAAGTGCGAAAACGCGACGAGATCAACGACAAGCGTTCACATCTGCCTGACTCAAAGCAACCTAAACAGCCTGGTCAACTAGAGGAGGAGGTGGTTACCAACATCATAACAGGATCAAAGTGCAGGTACAAGAGTTGATGTCCCAACTCTCTTCCAACTGATTTCCGTAGCTTCGTTGGCACGGATAGGAAATCAGTCTCCGTGCCCTGCAGCATAAAACAACCGAAAGGTTCCCACACATATATATATATATATTATAATATAGTATAATATAATATAATATAATATAGTATAGTATAATATAATATAATATAATATATATATACTGCATTTATAAATCTGACAATTCTTGGTGCGCCTTTCTCATCTGGAGACCTCAAAGCTCTCATGTCAACAAGTCCATGCAGGTGCAAGGAGATCTACGAGAGGACAAGCGACAAACAGTATGATGCGCTTCCTGGTCAAGTACTCAGCTTCCCACACTGACTCCATTGACGAACTGCGCCCACTAATCTGATGTCAATGACAATGGTCGGGTGTTGTTAGATGGGTGTCGCTCTACTAGCTGGAAGAGTGATTTCCCAGTTTGAAAAAGTATGAAAATCTCACACTGTACCTCTACCTGCTGTTGTATGGTTGCTGCTGATTATGGATGCTCTTGGACAACAACAGGAGTGACCATTTCCAGCAATTGATCAGCAGTTTTTTGCTTGGGCAATTGCCTCCACGAACACTCTTTTGAGACTCTTCTCCCCAGCATTTCAAGCATTATTTTTTCTCGGCAAGAGCTTCACTCGTCGAAGTCCTGGCTTCACGAGCGAGAGCGTCCTTTGTCCAAGACTCAGGACATCTGAATAGTCTGTTCTCTCAATTCCCCAAACTGCATCGACACTACTGTCTTGCCGTCCTCGTCCTCACTGCCACTTTCTCCATTGTCGTCAGGCTCATGCACAACAGCCTGCTGAAAGGTTGCAACGGCATAGTAAAAGGCACCTAACACCACGGACGTCCCTGCAAGAGAGTGTTGAGATCAACTTTTCCGGAATACGGCAGCGTGAGAACAAAGAGGTGGTTAGGCGTGGAGCAAACAAAGTACTGCTTACATGGTTCCACAAGTGTTCCGGTGATGTAACACATCAATCTATCAATCTAAGACCAGGCAAACTGCGACACAAACCTGCTTAGCCACGTAGTCAACGACTTCCTCCATATCCAGGCCTTGCTTGCCGTTGCCAAAATGCTTCACTATGTCTGGACGTGCATCGTGCATGTCTCACAGTGCGCTGAGGCAGCATCCCACGTACGATTCGCAGGATAGCGTTAGCCTGGCTATATGTAGAAACATGTAGAGAGATTGAAGAAGGTGAGGGCACCTTTGAGAAGGGGTCTTTGCTGAAAGGGGCCCTTACCTTCTCTTCTTACCTTCTCTTCTTCGTCTCTTTAGAAATATCTACATAAAAGACTACGAGACAGAGAGTGAGTTGATCAAGAGGAGTCTTAGAGCACCGAGCCTGAGGCGGCATTTTCCGGCCAAGGGCACACGGAAGCGGATATGGGCAACTACCTGAAGTGCATAAAATTGGTCAAAATTCGCCAGACAAAGATTCAATCCAAAACTCCCCAGCCTCCCTGGAGGGATCGGTGATGCGCGAGCACCTCAGTCTTTTACATGTTGCCAGGTGCTTTCTACACAGACTTGACATACACAAAGTTCGAGTTTCTTGCACCATCCTCGTAGAATTCCAACATGCTAAATAGTGTAACATGTCTGTTTTTGGTCAGTATGACAGAAAGCACAAGGATTGTAGCAATTGGTTCACATGTTTGCCCACGGTACAACTAAGCAACAAACCTCATTTGTTTGCCTTGAAATATGTGTATGTATAATATATATATATATATCATATATACAATATATATTTGTATATGTATATATATAGGTATGCAGCACATATCATGTAGATAGTTGAAGTAAGTCCTGCACACGCTCACACCACTCTTGCCTCTGCCAGGAAGGCGAAAGGTCACCCACCAGGCTTCTCTTACCTCGACAAGGATTTCTTGCGCGATCTTCTGGTGAGTGCTTGCTCTTCTCTTCAGAGGTAGCACCCTCCTTGGACATAGACTTCCCCTTTAGAGTATTCAGCTAGACTGTAGCCAAGACAGGACTCTAATGGGTTGAAATCCTGCTGGGCCTCTTGGCTCAGCAACAGAACAGCATATCTTTTGCGGCTCAGTCGTGTTGGAAGGAACCTTCAAGTGTTCGGTTGGGTAGTATTCATGCAGGCTCGGGGAAGGCCTTCTTTTCACGCAAGCAGTACCCTGTCCCCACCCAAAGTTGCCTGAGCACTCGGGAACAGTGGAGTATGGGCATAGCCAACTGCCTGTGCTGCAAAGAAGCGATAAAAATGCTGTGAAATTCAACGCTGCCTGCTGGTCCTGTAATGTCGAGTTAAAAGTCAAGCCCCGCAAACATAAAAACAATGGTCAGTGAAATCAATAAATGTTGGTTTTTTGGAAGGTGCTGTATTATGTCCACGTTACAATTATAATAATTATATAAGTCATATACTGTCGATATCTTGCATGTCTCTGCGCTCCCGAACCTGCCCTTCCTGAAGATTGCTGCGTAAAAGCCTTGCGGCCAAGGAAGTCATTCCTCTTTCTTGCTTTCCTTTTGTTTTGAGGCTATGGAATAGAGGAGACTCATAGTTCATGAAGGTTGCCTCAGTTCCAGGGTAGCAACATCACCAATGCAAATCTCATCTTCGCCCTGCACGAAGACGCGAGCTGCCTGACCAAAGCGAAGCATAGCTGCGACAAAAGTCTGCCACCTGTGACTTGCCTCGCTGCTGTGCTTTGCATGTCTGTAGACGATAAATAGATGGAGTATGTTAGAATTTAGAATATGTTAGAGCATGTTTCGGTCCTCGTACTTTTCATAGGCAGTTCTCTTACATCTGTCAAACCGCCTGGATCTGCATTTGAGGAGCACAAGCAACGAATTCATCGATATCCTCAGTGGCAGCTGGACCACACAAACAGCACTGCCTCGCCTTGCATCTACCTCAATCACTCTGCTTGCATCTCTTGTCCAATGCCGCCAATGCCCAATAAACACAGTCTTCAACCCTGCCGCCGTGTATCTGCTCTCTGGCTGGCCGTGAATCCTATGTCCTCGGCAGATAAAGCACTGCTTCGCTCCTGGAGTCACATGGAAGTCATTGAAAATTGAAGATTGTAGCTTCTGCTGCCTATATGCATTGTTGTTTTGACTTCCCCTATGCTTTGTGTGGCCAACTGTCGACTTTTCATTGTTCAGACTCTGCATCTTAATGCAGCCATTTGGCAACTGGCACAGATCACTCAGTGCCAATCCTGCGACGGCATGGAAAGAAATGTTGGCAGCGTTGCATATTTCTTGTGACGCTTCTGCCACAGCCTCAGCTGGTTCACTGCAGATACACTCAGCAAGCAAGAAAGCAAATCCTCAAAAAACAGCACCATTGGATCTTGCCAACCTATTGAAAGATGATTTCCTTCTGAGACACACCTGCAAGTTTGACCTACACTACAATGCCCGCTTGTTCATCAAAGAAACCTAAAAGCTCCCCATACACCGCCCACGAGGGGACTGCGAACGCCACCATGAGTTCCATCATTTTCTACTGGTACGCCTCATGAAGTCAAGGCACCGTGTTTGCTCGCTGCTGAAGTGCGGGATCCTCAACTAGGCAGAAAGGGAGCAGGCTACTGTCCGCCGAAGGCACTTAATCGGCCACTGGCGACACATGGATTTGGCCGAGCCGCTGCAGCAAGGAGCCTGCACTACAGCCTGCACCTTTGCCGAAAGGATCTATAGCCTCGTCAAGTCGTGGTTGTGTGTTCTGCTATTGAAACAGCGTGGGTGATTGCTTGCCATGGATTGCTCCGTGTGGCCCCATTGAATGTGCAAACTATGTAAGGTGCCCCTAATTCAGTTACTGTAATGCAATGCAAACCATCAAGTACATGAATAAGGCCGCTAACACCCTGCACAGGTGGGTGTGACCCAAACAAAATCTCCGTTGCTCATGGTACTTCGCAAGTCAACTTGATGTCTTTGATTGGTGGTTCTCCGCAGACTGCACTGGTCCCCTTCCTGGACAAGACCACGAAAGACGTCAAGGGTGCTTTGCAGAGTCTGTGAGTAACCTGAGCAGCAGCTCTTCTAAACAACAAGCCTGGTCCGAGTGGCCTGAGGAAGGAACTGTTGTCCAATTAATATGTTACGCTACAAAAAAAAAACACATCATGGTTGCACATGTCTGGGGTTCCTGCCTTTCTTTGCTGCAAGTTGTAGCAAAGCTTTGCATGTTTTCTGGCAGGTCCGGCAACAAACAAGCCACACTTTCCCCCCTCTCCTACAGGTGCTTACTCGTTCTACTCTGACACCAAACTCTCCTAATGGTTTAAAACCAGCTTTTCCTGCCTCAAAGGGAATTCAACAGATCTTCCTAAAGACTGACTTCATCATCTCAAGATCTGCACCTCCCACTCCCGGAGGGCAGACTCCAAAAGATCCAGATCACGCAGAAGATCTTTTCGCCGTAGGACGTGACCCCAAAAGAGAACTTCCTTGGTTGCAAAAGGGTCTGAGTCTATATATGACAGAGGTGTCAAGAGTCTCAGAGTAGTTCCATATCCTTCTAAGCTAGTTGCAGGAGGGTTCGATATCATTTGCTGACCCTTGGGAGTCTTTGGTGCTGCTTCGATTGTCAATGTTTAAGGGCTTCCAACGCTGACATTCTACTAACCGAGACAGGGTGCTGCCTGCTGCAGTTTGATCTCGTCCTGGCAAGTTGTCGCAACACTGTTGCGTCCCGCGGGAAAATAACACAACTTGAAATGTGTTTGTGCTCGCAACTGTGCAACGAGATTTTTCCCAACGCACGGGACTGGAGCCCCCACCACAACCCCAATATAAATGTATCTTCATGATCCTGCATGTTTGTTTGTCTCCTTGTTCAATTGGTGTGTAGGGCTGAATGAATTAACAGATTGGCCCTGATGTACAAAGAGTGATTCTGTCTTTACTCCTGTTGCTCATGTGTTGAGACAGGACGCCTTTCCCTTTGAGCGATGGTGATTATATATATATATACAGTATATAATAAGTACCTTTGTGTGTGTGTCAACCCCTGTTCCAAAGGGTTCCGCGTTTCCGGATGTCTCCATCACGCAAGCAGGGGGATCAGGCTTCCAGTGACTAACCTGATCCAACGAAGCTGGGTCACTGGAAGGGAAGTGGTTGAGGACGCTCAACCATGTACCTGCAAAGTGCTTCACAAGCTGTTACCCTCCTTCTCCACGGTTTGTTTCATGGTGGTTCGCATGATACTTCCCGCAAACCTTTTCTTCCGCCGCTTTTCCTGCAGCTGAGCCGCGTTGATGTTCGCCACCGCAGACGCGTCAACAGATTGTTAAAACCATACAAGTGCGCTGACCCTCTCACCTTTCCGTTCCATCGCCATTTTCCTGGGAATTGAGTTAACTGAAAACCAATGTCAGAGTGTGAACCGCTCAGCCGTCCCACTTGGGCGCTGGGTGTGATCCTCCGTAGGAGGCGCCGGTGCCATATCAGAAATCGTTTTTCTGATTGATCGTCGTTTCATCGTGAATCACTGTCATTACTTCCACGCCAACACTGAATTAACAGGATTGAAAGCCGCCGGGCTTTTCTACGGATTTATGGACTTTGCACTTTCAGATTGTTGCATTTTCGGACTTCATGACGACATGCATGCAAGAGTTATTTATTCGAATTCATTGCAGCTGCACTTTCAATTTCAAGGATGTACCAGACCATTTCACCTCCACCGTGTACAGGGCATGACTTTTCACATTTCCACCTTGTATCACCTTTTCACGCCTTTCATCCTCCATTTCATATTTGACATTCCACTCCTTCATCATCCCACGATTTCACTCCACGGGTACAAGTAGCAGAGACTCTCAGCAGCTGCCGCGCCGCGCTGGTGCCATTGAGCAGCCGTCACCTTTGAAGCTATAGCATGTTGAGTGGAACCTCGACTATCACCAACATCAAGCCAATGCAGTATCCATGGCCATACCCATACTGGACTCATCAACCACCACCTACAACAGCCCATACATTTCCCATCCACCAGCCGCAACCTCACATGCCTCCCATGATTCCACACATACCACCGACATTGCCCCATTTGCCACAGCCAACATGGCAACCCTCACCACCACCGCACTTCCAACCACCACCACAGCTCGTACCTCAGATACCACATCACCATACGATTCCATTTTCCTACTCGCTGCCTCCGCCGGAACCTTCACCATCACAACCTCCTTCCATGATTTCCCCACAACCACAACCACCACCAGTGCCTCATACACACCCAGCTCCACCGCCAGCCTGCCAGCCGGCACCAATGCAATGGGACTACAGCCAGGGAGTCTGGCAACCCTTTTCAGTGTTTCCGCCAGTTGCTCAACCGGGTCATGTTCCACCAGGCTCCATCCAGCCAGGCCAGACTCCCGCAGTCGCCACTCCAAGTCCTCCTGACCCTCTGCCTGCTGCAGCACCAGCACCACTTCCCGCCACAGCCACTCCTGGCATCCAATCGCCAACCTCTACAGCACCCTCAACACAAACCGACCGCCCTGCCCCTACCACTGAGCAAGCCTCTTCAAATCCTCTTTCACACCCACCACCACCTTCTCCCGCAGCAGCCTCCAATCCATCCGACAATCTTATGGGCACACACATCTCCGAACCACCACCAGCTCATCCACAGTCCACCGCAACACACCCACTTCCAGCATCCAACGCTCCCAGTCACCAAAGCAGCGGCCATCGCCGACCACATCGTCGACGCCATCGCCATCACACTCGCGGCAGGCGCACTCATCGCCACCGCACCACACGCTCAACGACCCAACAGGATGCCTCTCTCACGGACATCAATCAACACGACACCACCGCCCGCGTTCACCTTCCTCCACCTACTCCACCTGCTCCTACAGCCGCTCACGCAGCCGCTCCAGGCCACCCATTTCTCTTCTACACAACAACGACTCACTACAACAAAATGCTGTCACGAACCAGTCGCACACCAGCTATCCCAACATTCCTGCCCTACGCCGACCTACCAAACCATGGCGACCACTTCCACAATTTCAACAACGCACTCCACAAGAACAACTATAATAGAACTTTGGCTTGATTATCACGCCGACCAACTCGACGCACCCAACAAACCACAACACACTTACATTGCCACCCTGCTGCTCGACAGCGGCCTTACTGACAAAGACCTCTCAGATTTCCGCCAATTCACTCACATCAAATGGAACGACACTACCCACACTCACGATATCTACCAATACCACTGCATCACCATTCCCAGCCTTGTGCAGAAAGCCACCCGCAGCTTCCCACCACCAGCGACACGCGCCACCTCCACCACACCAGAGATGGTACACATCAACGCAGGCCATACCGGCCCTCTCGGCAACATCACCAACATCCTCCAACAGGGCCGCTTCCTGCCAGCACACTCCACTTCCCCAACACCCCGGGCTTCTTTGCCCAAGCCGTACGCATCACCCAACAACCACAACACGACAACGCAGAACACGCCCGCATTCTCCACAACACTTGGAACCTCGCAAAGAACGCACACTCAATCAGTATCAACCTCCTTGCCTGGGGCCAAGGCACCAAATTCACTAGCGGCGGAGAGGAGCAAGCGATGAATCTCCTTCTCCAAAACCACGGAGCCGTTAGCCACGCCGAAGCCAGATGCTGGGTCATTCACCCTGACAACGCAATCGTCAAAGGCCTGGCGTGGTCGATCAACTCCACTCCACCAGACACCTGATTCCGCGCAACAACAACTTCCACCTTGATGGCCACCTTCCAACTGTTTCACCCATCACCACATACCACTCGCCTGGCAAAAAAGAATCCGGGCACAGTTCGACTTCCATAGGCAGCGATTCTCTCACCTGGACGCTATGTCTGTTTCACTTCATGGCAGTTTTTTGCTTTTGAATTTTGAAATGCGACATGCCACACTGCTTGAGTTCCGTTGATTGTTCATGAGTTATCCTTCATGCGATCTCGTTTCCACATAGATACTGTGGCCTCATGACCCCGACGGATTCTGATTCTTGTTACGTTTCAACTTTTGGTCCTCAAGGACCCTCTGAGGCCTCCACGAAGGCCCCACGTTTGCTGCGAAGTTCATGTGTGCTGCGAAATTCACGCTCGATAATTCGCATTCGATAATTCACTTGCACGTCTCAGCCGCTCGTTCATGCTGCCTGGGCCGCCGCGCTGAGCTTTCCGCGCTGCCGTGCTGCTGACCACGAACACTCATCAAGCTTTCATACAGGATGAATCCTAGCCCAGATCACACTCAGTTGGTTCACCGCACCACCATTGCCCTCACACACCTACACCGCCTTCTCCAACAAGCAACTGACATCCTGGCCAATCTACACAGCCTATACCTGCTCCACACAGGACAAGTTGATGCTCATTTCCAACGCTCTTTTCCCCCTCTTCCGCCACCTCCTTCATTCACCATACCAATACCATCACCCACATCCTCTTGTGACTCAGCACCAATCCAGCCACTTCGTACAACACCACGCAAACCAACAGCATCTCTCGACTCCTCTTCCCCCACACCCCCACCACAGCCACCACAACCCAAGAAGCGACGTGAACCAGCACCACCACTGAACCCCCAAGCTGATTGGGACGCCTGGGACGGCGAAGCAGATGGCCGTCTTGTTGAGCTGAAGTCAGACATCCGCCTCCGCCCCAACTGCCCGACGGGTGGGCTTTTCCATAGAACAGTGTAAAGCCCGCTGGCAGGAACTTCAAGGGTTGCAACGACTCCAAGACGCCTCCACACAGCCTCTTTCTTCTCATCCACCCTCTCCCATCACATCACCAGTCATTTCCCCCCCTCCTACATCACCTGCACGCACACCGCCAGCAACTTCTCCCCCACTTCCCCAGCACGAACACCGCCAACAACGCCTCTCCAGCAGTTACACTCAGAAGCAGACTTCTCCGACTCTTCATCTCCACCTCCTCCATTATCATCCGCAGCGGTGGACGACACTGTGGCTGCGCGGCGCACGAAGAGTGAGGACAGTCATCCGGAACCTGTAGAGGACCAATTTCTAGGCAGCTATTATTTTGTATGATTGCTCAGGTTTCACCCACTCTCCCTCGGCGCGCTGCCGGAAATAATTGCATGCTCAGCCCGTGAATACAGACAGCCAACCATTTACAGTCGTGAGTTTAATTCTTTTGCAACCCTTGCAGTTTTGTAAATCATGCTCCTTTTCCACTTGGAAGCTTTTTCACTTGGAAGCTTTTCGCTCTGCTCTTGAGTTTTTCAGCCTTTTTCCTACCCACATTGCAGCCATTTACTATTGAACTTGACTCGTGTACGCCCTGCGCTTTTTTCAGCCGCTTCATCATGGCTGCTGCACATCCAGATGCAGCCAGTGGCATGGAACCAAACCCTGGCATGAACACCAGCCATCAGCCCGGCTCCACCCACACACCACAGACTACATTTCCCACTCCATCCACAGCCATTTCTTCCAGGCAATGGCCCCATTCACCTCGCCCCTTCTGTCACACACCAGCCAGAACTCCTACTCCTTAACCGACTGTTTGACATCCTGTTCGTATTGGTCACACACATCCTGGAGCATCCCATGGCTGATGGACCTCTACCAGACCCCAGCATGTTTGTGGACGACAATGCTTTCCGCCTCTTTCACCAATATCACAGCAGCGTCGTTGCCCTGGGGCGAGCCACAATGCGCCTGATGCGAGCACGCAGATTGCTCCAATTTATACCAGGTCCTCCTGGTCTACCTGGCCAATACCGCCTGGATCCCACAGCGCACTTTCCACCACACACCACAGACTTTCTCGCCACATCACCCACCACTCCACCACAGTCTCCGGCACGATCCCACAGCCATTCAAGCTTCCCACTCTCAACCATCACCACCACCCCCAGAGAACGCTCACGCTCACGAGATCGATCGACATCCTGACTACACAGCGGATCAGCCACCGCCCTTTGACATCAACAACCCATGTGATGAAGCTGATCCAATCCGTTTGCAAATCAACAGTGGGCCTGAAGCACAGACTTCGTCTCACCGCTCTCACGTTTTTGCAGCGCAGCCAAAAAACTCGCACCGCAATTTTCTGCCATTTCTTTCTAGCTTTTTTGGTTTCACTGATGCAGTTCCTCAGCCTCTTTTCATTACACTAACTTTTTCTCAGCAGCTTTTTCAGGGATCTTGCGCTACTAGTGCAGTTGCGACCTCTTCCTGCTGCCATGACGGAACCATCATCCAGTTCACCGCCGATCGCCATGGCACCAATGACACTGGAGCCTTCGCCGTTGGCCTCCTCAGCAGACACGCCGCCTACAGGTTATTTTCTACCAGGGAATCCACTTCCCTACTTAGCACCATCAGCTATCCATCAGCCAGAACTCCTGCTCCTAGCCTGGATGCTTCACTCGTCAGTGACCCCATCCCACATCCTTCTTCCTTCACCGACCAACAAGCCTACCGGCTCCATCTACAATTTCGCAACACTCTCCGCCACTTGGGAACCATCAATGCTGACCTTCGCTGGGGCATTCGCCTCCTTCAGTTTCTGCCTGGCTCACCAGGATCGCCAGGCCATTATCGAATGGACCCATCAGCTACTTTCCCACCCTCCGCCACCAGCAATTTCCTCTCTACACCATCTGCCGCCTTTGAGCACCCCCACATCCTCTCCTCCCCAACATAGTCTCATCACCCACCTGATTCCTCGTGATCGCTTACGATCACGCGACAGGCAACCGCCCAACAACACCTCAGCCTCACCTCACAACCCAAATCTTTACATCAGCAGCCGCCAACCACTCTCAGACATCACACCGTCGCCCAATCACCGCAGCCAGCCACACCAGTCTCTCTGGACAGCAACCACGACTTCACCTAACACCTCATCCTCTACACCTTCAGCATCCTGGACTATGACGCCACAGCGAGCGCCCACCGATCATCCCTATTAGCCCTCAGTCTCACCACACACTCGAGATACTTGATCTCCTGGGAAAGTTTAGGTCATGCTGCATCGATTTTCTCACCCCAAGTTCATGTTTTGACCACATTGCCAATCACGTTCACTACCACTTGCATATTCATCACCCGCGGCTGTTTTACTTCATCCGGTGGTTCTCGCCAACACGACTTTCGGCACTGCCGATCTCGAATCACCAGACTGGGATCGCAGTCCATCCCTCATTGAAGAGGTCAAAGCAGACCCATACACCGCACCGGCTGTAAAACAGGAAGACATCAAGCTTGAGGACGTCAAGCTTGAAGACGTCGAGCTAGAGGACGCAGCCTCTACCGCTGTTGTCCTCACCACACCGCAGGCATCCACCACACCCGCACTACCACCACCACCACCACCACCGAAGACACCACCTATTCCACCTCCAGCTCATCGCAACCGCTCTGCCCGCACCACAGCCCACACTTTGCAACAACCACGTTCGACCACTCACCAAGCAGACAGCAAATCACCTCCGCAGCGACCCCCACCATCCACCTCATCTTCTACCAGCAGTGAAGACCCAGTCATTCTCACCACCAACGTTCCAATACTACGGAAATCACGTCCCGGGCAACCGCCCCATCGACTATCTCCACCACTCCATCCTCCATCCACCCCCATCGTTCCTCCACCTTCCCTTGCTCGTTCGCTCGTCCACTTCTTCCAGCAACCTCCGTTCCCCTCCACTTCCTACACACCGCCAAGCACCCAGACCACGCTGCCACAACCCGTAGAACGGCGTCTGTGAGGTTGTTGGCTTGCTGGTCTGTGAGATGTAGGTTGGGAATGGGAGGAAGTGGTGGAAAAAAGTGCTGGTGGTGCTAGTTGTGGTGGTGGCGGAATGGTGCAAGGAGAAAAGGCTGGTGGTGGTGCGGGACATGGTGGCGCTGAAGTGTCTGGCTGAGAGGAGTTGGTTGGAGTGAGGGTGTGGTGGGAGTGAGAGGGTGGAGAACGAAATGCAAACGTAGAGGATGTGTTGGTCGAATCAAGGTAGTGGAGGATGTGGTCCGAGAAGTTGAACGGCATAAGTTTGCCGCCCGCAGTGCAGCTGCAGCGGCCGCTACAAATATGACCATGCCGTGACTACCTGCTGCCAGCGACCATCACTCTCCTCGTTTCACCAGATACCACCGCTAGCTACCACAGGTGACAAAATATTTTCACAAGTCTTCCAGAGTACCGACATTCTGTTCATTTTCCAACGTGGTTTTTGACGGCAACCCTGATCGCCCAGTTTCATTCCTGCTCACATTTTTTGACAGCGATTGCTCTCATGACACAACGTATTCACCGCAGCCATTTTCAACGACTCGCAGCCCTCCCTCCTTCCGCAGTTCGATTCTCAGCTATGGCCTCCCAGCAGCCTCCTGAGGAGGGAAGCGACACCTCCTTTTGGGCATCAGTTTTCACAGAGGAACCACCTAACGTCCTTTGCGGCGTTCTCACCGACCTCAATTTACACCGGTTCACTTTGCATCAACACCTCACGACCAACGAAGCCCTCACCGAAACACCACTCCTCCATCAACCCTTTCAGCAAACCCTACCACCAGCACTTCAAAGGCATATCCACCACTACAACACCAACCTCAACCTGGCCAACGTTCACCTTCAAAGGGCCCTCGACGCCCTTGACTATTTGGGACGCCACCCGCCCAGCGTCTACCTCCGCAACCCGGACGTGGAAACTGGCGACCATTCACTACCAGCCACCACTGAGGCACCATTCCCAACCCCTAGTGGCTTGCAGCCCGGGGAACCTGTTCACCTTCCACCGACCATTCGCCATTATCTTCCCACACTCTCCACCCGGACCCTGGTCCTGCAACACCACTCCACACAGACCACACCTACACATTTTACCACCCACCGCACCCAACAAACCGACATTATGGTCACCCCTCCCACATTTCATGAAGAGCAGCAGACCACTCCACGCCCGGAAAACTGTCACACCTCCACCCAGACTGACAGTGTGATCACCCCTCAGACCACTCCACGCCGGGACAACTGCCATACTTACACACAGACCGACATCCACGCCATTGCGCGATACCCTTCCTTTGCAGCTCCAAAGCCACCACCACTCCACAGCCATCCACACCCCCACAGTCTACTGCAGCACCACCCACCACTACCTCCATTACTTCTGCGGCTAACAAACAGCCTAACCCAGACCATTGGCTCTACGCCGAGCTGATTCCGGCACCCACCGTCGACAATCCCCCGCCGCCAGCGCTTCCTTCAGACTTCACGGCTCCAATCGGTGGCACACCCCAGCGCTCGCGCTCCAAAACACCACCGAGGTCCACCACTCCCAAGGACGCCATTCAGATCCCCGATGTGGATCTCCCACGCCACAACCACGGTCTACCACTTTTCTCCTAGCACAGCAATCTACGCAGCAGCCACCAGCCACATTCGGGCAACCAAAACGCCCACCACCGCCTCTCCCACAGCAACAGCCAGCCAGCACATCTTCCACCTGGTACCCCACGACACCTCCCCCAGTCCAGGCCCCATACCCCTGCACGGCGCCTCCAGCAACTTACAACCCTGTCACTCACCCATGGCCTGCACCCTACCAGCCACAGCAATTTCCACAGCAATCCCACTCACCACCGCACTACCAGCAACCCATTTTCCGCTGTGACCCTGCACAGCCACAACAGCCTTATCCAACACCGCCCATGGCATCCTCTGAACCCGTCCGGATCCTCTACGACTCCGACGGCCGACCTTTGCCGCCATCACAGCAGCCCTATTTCTCTGAGGATGACCCCTGGAACAACTATGGAAACTGAGATGCCTGAGCCGGCCTCGTAGCCAATCTTCTGTAGCTACTTCAAGTTTATAGTCCACCTTTCACGTTATCCCTTCGGTTCTCATCTTTTGTTTTTCACCTTAACCATTTTTGCGCACCACCTGTATGCTGCCAAGCGTTCTGTGGACATACTTCCATGCAGCGACCGCTCGTTGTTTCACCCCGCACCACGAAAAACAAGAGCAGTCGACGTCTCATGTGACATGTACACCCACCGCAGAGAACGGATCCTGATTCTGCTTTTTCAACCACCGCCAGAACCACGGTTTTGTATCATGACTTCGAATTTTTAAGCATTTGCGACAAGAATTGTTCGTGTCCATATTACAGCCTTCACACCACAGCCTTCTTGCTCGAACTTTCCGCTTCCCACTTGTTCACTTTGAGCCCGATACCTTGACATCATGGATGCGCAGTGGCAACAATTTTACTGGCAACACTATCTTCTCCAGCAGCAACAGCAGCAACAGCAGCCCACAACGCAACAGAGCCAAGCCACTCACCAATACACTCCCACGGGCACCTACGGACCTATGACCCAGTACGCACCCAGCAGGCACACCATCACCACCCCTACACTCCATCGCCTGCCAACTCACAAACGACACACACTCCTTCGCCTTCTACCAACCAACCATTCCCACCACCTCCACCGCCACCACTTCCAACAGCAGCCCCTACTACTCCGAACGCCACCTCATTCAAGCACAGTCCAACTCACCAGGCTCCACCTGCACCGCCGTCCACCGTCCCGTTTCCCCAGCCACAACTTCAAGACTCGTGGCATCCCACAGACTCTCACTGGGACTCGAATGCATCACACGGCCATCAACTTCACCGCACCATACAGCCCACACAATGGTCACGTCGCATCGGCATCGCTGGACTTCCCACCTTCGATGTTTTTCCATGGCTCCTCGCCTACCATGGTACGGCCGATTACACGGCCAGGACTCTGAGCCATGGGAAGTATTGTGGCCTCATTCCGACACGCAGCATTGCTGAGTCCGTTTTCGCCTTGACCTGGACGCTATTGCGGAAGCCATCCACACATCCCAAGGCACCGCAGTCCCCAACAAAACAACCCAAGCCCGCGCCTTTCACGCCCCACTGATTTCCATTCTCACTCAACAACTCCAAGCCCACGCTCCAGCGCGGCAGAAGGTTCCGCCCTTCGCGCCCTGAAAGCCACGTCAGACGACCTGGCCCGAGCCCGTGAGAAGCTCCAAGCCCACGGCGTCGAACTTACCCCCCAAAAAGATGCCGGTCGTTCCTCCGCCCCCCCAGCGCACCAGCCGCTCCAGCAGAACCCGCAGCACACAAGCCCCGCGTGCTGGCGGACGTCCTCCAACCACCCCACCCGTCTTTAAAAGACGATGCTCCAGATTCATGGACGGCTCCAGCCATTCTGCAATGGATGCGCACTTTCGACCCAACGGTTCAAGAATCGGCCAAAGAAGTGCTCCGCATTCTCCAAACGAGCAAGGTCACCACTGACCAGCTAAAAGAAGCGGCTACTCGATACGGTTTGCCACTCAACCGTGTCAACAAGCTCACCATCAAGAGCTTGCAGCACTGTCAGTACGGGGGCAGCTGTCGCCTGCTGACTCTCTCTCTGCAGCCAACACCTGCCGCACAACACACACTTACAACACCTCTACCACTTACACGCCCTTTCTACACTCATTCACCACAGCCAATACATCGAACGCGCTGAAGCCATCTTTGCTGTCGGCCTCATTCACATCACCCTCCTGTTTTGCTATCCGTCATCTACTCAACGCTCTCAACAATGGCGACAGCGCCTACGGCACCTCCAAGTGCTCCCTCACACCTACCACTACCACAACTTTCTTTCCCCCACCTCGGTTTACATCAAACTCCACTTCAACACCATCACACCACAACGGTGCTACCACCAACATGGCCACTATTATGTGGGCTCCACCGCCATCGGCATACCACATCGAGAACAACATCAACAACCAGCTCAAGCAACTTCAAAACAACATCCCAGTCTCCGCTGAACTTTCCCTGCGCTACTGGCACTCCCATGGCAACATACACCACTTCACTCCATTCAGCTCTCTTCCCATGACAACTACGACCAAGCGTGGATCAAAGAACACCACTTCATCTCCAACTGGATGCCACCTCTCAATTGGCCCTTCATCTCCCAACATCTCAAGCTAAAAGCCGAGGGCTGGCAATTCACCAAGCACCGGGCGCATTCCTACTCCCGCTTGGCCACACACAAAAGGCTTTTTCGCAAGCTTCGCAGACGACAGCAGACAATCAGAGAACCGTACCTTTTTACTTCCACCAAACATCATGCCCTGACTCTTCTTCGCAATCTCACCAAGCACACTCTGGCCTCCTTTGAAGCGGCCAAACAGCTTCGCAGCGGCCGTCACACTGACCTAGAAGTGTATGCCATCAGACGTATGGCCTCCAATCTCGAAGAGCCAGGTCGTACCCGAGCCCTGCACATTATCAACAAAGCACTTCACTACAGAAACCTGACACCTCCCAAGCCTAACATTCCTCTTACAGTACCATTCCTGGCTCACGACGATTTCACCAAGCACTGCCAGCAGTGGCTACAAACCACCATCCAACAACACAAGCATTTAGCCATTCCCCTCCACCTCCCCACACATCGGCTACGCAAAGCTGCCCACAAAACACTCCAAGCACAGCTTCACAACCACCGCGTGTGGGAAGATACCTTGCACACTCCTCCAGATCTTCTCGACCCAGCCACCGCCACCACAAACGACCACTACATTCTCACCCTGGACCAACTGGCATTACCACCACACCAAATGGCTTCGGACGCAAGGCCTCCCGACTTCGCTCAGTCAGCACTTGGAGCCTTTCCTTCAACATCAATGGCGACTTCACACTACACACCTCAAGCAACAACCACGTTTCACTGCTCGCCTCCTCCGTCAACTTCAAGAATACCTGGGCGACGAAGTCGTGCTCCACCATGCGGACCACGAACTCCAACAACTCCGGATTTTTTGCCCACGTCAATACTTCACTGGAGCGCTCAACACTTAGCAAGGTCCGGAACTCTTCGAACCCCTTCCACATCTCAATACCTCCAACATTCACGACCACCTCTCCGCCACCATCCCAGCCAACCTACGCTCCCGATACAAATGAGGCTTCAGGAAAGATTTCACTATCCCATACGGCATTGTTCACCTCAAAGAAAAGAAGCAGTGGCAGAAGGGACGTACCATCATCTCGTACTTCCACTCCCTGAGTGGCAACCTCCTACGCATCACCAGCCGAGCGCTTGACATCATTTTGCAACATCTCTTCCCACAACATCCAGGCCAACTGTCCATCCCACAACTATGGCGCCACTTCCATTGCTATCTTACACACACACCGGCAGACATTTCTCTACACGCGACCAACGACGACCTCGTGGGCTTCTTCAACTCAGTACCCCAACACCGCCTTATTGATGCCGTCCATTCTATGATCCAACAATGGCAGCAGCAAAATACTACACAAACCTTGACAGTTGACACCAAAGCCACCGGCATTCCATCACTCCCACGTCGGCCGACACCACACAAAACATCCTACACAACGCACCCTCCACACCTCTGACATCACAACCATTGTGGCCTTTGCACTCAACACCTGCATTTTCCGGGCATGCAATAGCACCTACAAACAAATCCGAGGGGCTGGGATTGGCTCCCAACTCTCTCCTGCCCTCTGCAACGTCGCCATCACCCTCATTGAACGCTCTTGGCACCAACTCCACAACAACCTTCTCCAGCACACCGCCCTCCACTTCACACCCACCCAGCCATCCAGACCCTCATACACCACAACTTTTTCGGCGATCCAGTGGAACTGGAAACAGTGGATGACTTTCACCTCCTGGGCTTCAACATTGAACGAACCATCACCTACATTCAACCCACACAGCCCTGGAAAATCAGGGACCACACCAGCGCCGGTAGCCAGCGCTTGGCTCTTTCCGGCTTGGCTTCCAGACTACATGCAATTTATACATACACCTTTCCACCACACACCGCAGCGGCAGCGGCTGAAGAGCTTATCCGGCTGTACGTCCACAAAGGACATGACCCAACAGCATGCCGGCGTTTTTTGAGAAAAAGAGCACGATGCCACCTTTTCGCGCACCTGCGCCGACTTCGGCTTCCTGTGTGTGTGTGTCAACCCCTGTTCCAAAGGGTTCCGCGTTTCCTGATGTCTCCATCACGCAAGCAGGGGGATCAGGCTTCCAGTGACTAACCTGATCCAACGAAGCTGGGTCACTGGAAGGGAAGTGGTTGAGGACGCTCAACCATGTACCTGCAAAGTGCTTCACAAGCTGTTACCCTCCTTCTCCACGGTTTGTTTCATGGTGGTTCGCATGATACTTCCCGCAAACCTTTTCTTCCGCCGCTTTTCCTGCAGCTGAGCCGCGTTGATGTTCGCCACCGCAGACACGTCAACAGATTGTTAAAACCATACAAGTGCGCTGACCCTCTCACCTTTCCGTTCCATCGCCATTTTCCTGGGAATTGAGTTACTGTAACTGAAAACCAATGTCAGAGTGTGTTCGTTTTTTTGTTTGGGCATGGGTGCTGGGTGCGGGGACGCGCAATTGGTTCTTGTTGTGTTACTGTGAAACTGTTTGTGCCCTACCGGGCATCTCCACTCAATGTTGCTTGGCACACCATTCTGTTCTTTTCGTGGCCCACCCGCCTTTGCCCTGGACTGTGGGCGCTTTCGCACATGTCCGGCACCTTGACACGCAAGCCTGAGATGGCCATGCTGGACCAAAGCACAAGTTTGGACGCTCAAATTCAAGATTCTACAAGGAGGAAAAAAGATTTGGGGGCACAAGCTGTTAAAACATCCAAGCAACTGCCTTCGCACATCAGCATAGTCTATAGCCTCGACATGTAGGTGACAGCTAGCAGGATTAGATCAAGATGCAGTAATGAGACAAAGGCTAAGCGAAGGCAAACGAGAGTGGAACCTTCGCTGAGTTTCCTCTTGTGTGTTGTTTGGTTAGGTTTGGAATGGAAATGGATGCATGAAGTTTGCATAAACTCACCCAATGGCCAAGCAACGCACACGTGCACCATAGGCTCTGGCGGCAGATCTGGTTGACTCGCTAGCAGCAAGAGCTCCTGGCAACCAGGTCTGCGCTCTGTGTGTCACGCTTCAGCATGACATGAGAGCAAGGTTCATCATCGATTCGATTCACTGGCGTTCACTTTGCGAGAAGGAGCTCTAAAGTCTATCAACCCAATAAACCCTACCCACCAAGCGTGATGGATAAAGATTGGATAAAGAGACCATGTGGATCTAGATTTGGGTTTCACTGTCTGTTCTCTGGGTGATGATCAGTGTAGGATACGCATACGAGTTGCTACACTGAAAGGCATTTGATCCTCCAACTGTGAGTAGAAGCAATGCCACCCATGATTTGAAGTCACTGACACGGGGTAGTCAAAAGAGTATCAGTATGGTCCAAGTAGTTGCCTAGGGAAACACAAAGCTCTCATGCTGGCTCGCGATGTAATCACAATGGCATTTTGGTGCAGAAGTGAGATGCCTTCGGGTTGGTCAAAGAATCCCTGTGTACAATCGGCAACCAACTTGTATTCGATGACTGATCATTGATCCTCCAAGAACCTCTGACAAACGATGATTTATGGGAGTTCCTGCGCCAAAGCTGTCTGTTCACACATACACCCCAAGTCTTCTTGTCAGTCAAACTATTCCCCACAGTTTGTCGGGGAATCAGCTTCTGTGAACTCAAACGATTTACTGTACACTGTATATGAGCTGCCGATATCACACAAGAAACACAATCGAGGAACCAACTAAACTAACTAAACTTTCTTGCCGCATATATCCCACTTGCATCTTTGGCCTGCGCAGCTCTAACATCGAGTGCCTCTCCCAGACCATTCTGCAGGACCTGTCGCCATGCTGCAGCACACATGCCTATTTTCGTCATCATGTCCAGCTAATATTAGTAGCGATGGCCTCCAACCTATAGTCATGGCCTCCAACCTAATAGCGATGGCCTCCAACCTAGAAGCAAAATAGCAATGGCCTCCAACCTATGTTGAATCTATTTGCGGTACCTCAATTCGTGATTGTAAGCGCGTGTACTAAAATAGGTGACCATCAACCCGGCCGAACGTGAAACCAGCGCCACTCCCAAGCATCGAGTGCTTTTTGAACTGTCTCGCCTTCAACGGGAAAAATGGTACAAGAACAAGGCACCGTCGAGGACGTGGAGAGTTTTGCTTGGGTTGCTTCTGATTGTTTTTACATGTTTTTTCCGCGCTTCAAATCCACAGGCTCTGCGGTCTTGCGCCAGAAGCTGCACGCGTAGCAATAGTCCAAGCTTCAGGTCATTCTCTCACCCCGCCACCCCAGCCCTCTTCTACCGAAGGGCATCATCTTCAAGTATGCATGGCGTGCAATCTCACTTGCACGGCCACACTGACACTCATGTCATCGTCCCGCAAACCCGCACCCACCACACTGGCCACACTGGCACAGTAAATGCACTCCACAGAGCATGCTGTAAAACGAAACTTTGCCTCTGTAGGCATCCAATGCTGAGAACTACTGCAAGAAGTCCCCAAAGAAAAAGAATAGCGTTCCTGGCCCTGAAGGCACTGTGAAGCTGCAAATAACACACGGAATTTTCATAGTAGGATACTTCTTCAAACTTTTAACTGACGGAGGCAAAAACCAAAGTGGTCGCTAAGCCCTGTTCTCTCCAAGTCTGCCGCAAAACAGCTCTGGATTTGTGTGCAAGCAACACCTGGTCGACTATGTGTATCTACCCTGACCTTGACTTGCAATCTTCCTGCTTTAACCTGCTTCCACAATGGCAGTGCGGCGTGTGACGATGATTGACTTGAGCTTGCATTGGATGTCCGAACACCGTACGGTCTCCCTGCCTCGTTGGTGAGAGGGGGCAGTCCATTAGGATCCACGGAGGAGGACTGCCTCGATGAGACAAAGTGTCCAAGGCAGGATGTCAAAACGACTTGGTTTCATCTGATACAAACAACAACATACAAAAACAGGCAACAAAAGTGAATGAGGGTTTCAACGGCTTTCTTGGAAGAGCAATGGAACACTTTGCAAAGTCTTCAGTCTGGTGGCATGCAGTATAGCAGCATCAAGGGTACGCCGATAACAAAAGGCACTAGAAAAAGGACCAGCACCAGTCCTTGCTTCTCCTGCGCAAAGGGTTGGCTTTCCAGAAGTGCCAGAATTTCCAGGTGAAGTTCCACCAATGACATTAAAAAGAACGTGTTGCAGCAGTACAGCTGCTTTCAGCTGTCCTTGTCCACTGTGGGCAATGTCACACTAAGTTCCACCCGAGTGGGTCCATCAGGGTTCCCGTAAAGGCCTGTCACAATCAACATGTCTGCATGTCTGCCATGGATAAGTCCCTACACGTCTTGGCTTTAAGTCTCACTGTAGATGCCCTTAATTAGAGTATCCTTCTAAGTCCTTTCAAACGTCCAATCACTCATTGCTGACAGGTTGAGATTGCCAGCGAAGCGGCTCACCGCCTAAATAGAAATCCTAAAATTGCAACCGAACGAGAAACGAAACTCTCCTGGTTACCTGGCAATCAGAATGCTCAGGCAACGACGGTAGTTGCGCTTGGCAACTGGGTCTGTAAGCGCATCGTAGGCCTACAGCAAAGCTCAAGGCACCTTTCGGCAATTCCTATAGCAATGGCCTCCAACCTACAGTAATAGCAATGGCCACCAACCTAGAAGCAATGGCCTCCAACCTAATAGCGATGGCCATTGACAATTCCTGAAAAATGCTATACTTGGTTATACTTGGACTTATTGAGTTCGTGAGGGGAGGGAGTGTCTCTTCCTGGTCCCACCCCACACACCCAGTCCAGTCGAAGCAAAAGGCGGCCAACTCAAGGATGCGCATCTAGATGGTCAACAAATCGTACGGGCAACACATGTTCAAACTATTCACTTGTCCCTTGTCTGTTAGTACAAGAGATGCAGATAGATTGGACCTCTCGGTTGTCTGGATGGGATCATGTGAGTCATGTGGTGAGCTTCCCTTTCCACTTGTGCCTTCTTGATGAGGATAAACTTCTCAGCTGCAGCTGCATCCGGATTCTTATCCGGATGGTACTTCAGTGAGAGCTTGTGAAATGCCTTCCTTGGATCCAACCCACCACGCCTCGATCTTTATCAAGGTCCAGCGAGTACGTTTGCACCCTCTATTGATCCAAGCCATCCAAGGCTCTTGATCTGCGAACTGGAAGAGGTTCCCCCCACTTCCAAGATAGCGTAGGGATCGAAGTTTTGGTACCTTGAAGAGTTCCAGAAAAGAGAAAACAATCCTGTCAAAGAGACTGCAACCTTCTAGAACTCCTTTGCTTCTGTGCACATTTGCTGCAATGTGATATCGTCTGGAAATTCTGAGCATGTCAACATGTGCATCACGCAATCATCAACATTTGGAATTTCAGGGGCATTGGAGTATCAAAACAACCTACATAATGTTTGGAGCATCAAGACAGAGTTCACGGTCCATTTGCAATGCAAGGGCGGCCATGACCTTTAGTCTATTTGTATAATTATATATATAGAGAGAGACACATATGTGTCCTTGCGTATGGATGAAACGATGGTGCTCACAACTCCAAGCAAAGTATGTTCCAATCGGGTTTGCCGACACTGTAGAAGTGATTAGAGCAAAACATGAAAAAACAAAAAACATAAACAACTAGTTAAATAAAGTAAGATAAGTAAGAGAAAACTATCTAATGACGTGGCCTCAAGAGGCCCTGACCCTTTTGTTCCTCCTTCACATTGTTCCTTCGTCCCTCTCCCCCAAAAAGGAACCGTCACCGCTGGCCACTTGAGTTGCTTCATCCAAGTCAAAACTCGTATCAATGGACAGGGCTCTTCTCACCTGGAGGTAAAAGTATATAAGTCGGACCCACACACAAGGGAATAGAACAAACAAAGGGAATGTGTTTTCTTTGTCTAGCCTAGCCCCACAGCAGTGCGAAGGAGTTGCAGTGCGCTGGTGGCAAGTACTTGGCGCACCTGTGGAAGCGACAGATGGGGCATCTCCGGATGGCATTCTTGACTTGAAGAAGGGATGATTGATTCTCTGCAATGGCAATGTGCATAAGAGGATTGAAGAGAAACACATGAGTGTGCACAAACGTCAAGCCAGCGAGTCCAGCGAGAATATTGTGAAGTAGTCGATGGATTTTGCTAGTTGAGGGCAAGCCCCGAGGCAAGCCCCCATGACGGCCTGGTGTTTCGTCTGCTGAGGCTTTGGGCCGGTTCTGCCCCGTGCAAAACCTGTTCCCAGTCCTGCATCATGATGTAGACAAGCCAGCACCACAAAAGTGCTAACAGCACGAGTCGCCTTGGTCCATTTCACCAAAAAGCCATGAGGTTGAGTATTTGTGATCACCATGCGATGCCACGCTGCAAGTAGAACATGCTGATCCCTGTTGTTCCACAGCACACTGACCAAAAAGCTATGCCTCCTCTGCATGTCCTGTTCTTTCAACGGTCTGTCTCACGGTAAATCCAAACCCTGGCTTTTGGCCACTCCAAAATGGGACATTCCACAGCGGCAAGCAAAAATGACACTTTCAGGGCGAGTCACGCACCAAAGCCTACCGAAATTTGCCTGGTCTTCAGCTTTCGTATATCAGCTTCTTGACGTTCCTGACTTCTGGGCAGGCGACCGTTGTTAGTCCAACAAAGTCTAGAGACTGGTGATATATATATATATATGTCTTTAAGATCCATAAACATGAAACAACATGGAACAACTGGCCCATTGCGCAACAACCTTACACTCCTACTGTTACACCACAGAAGATATCAAGGCTCACTCTGAAGTGCTTCAATATCTAATGCCCTGCTCTGTCTTTCCACTGTGCCTGCATAGCTTGGGTACGGCAAAACCTCGTTCGCCCATGCTCACTCGTCACAGGAAATGCCTTGTTAACCTAACAGGGTGCAGGTCACTGAAGGGGGCTTGCAAGTCTCGTGGATGTGTTGCAATAAAGTTTGTCGGAGCATGCCTCTGCACGGCCAGGGAAAAGCAAATACCATAGAACCCAGAGGGTCCATGGCACGAGGCCGCAACTAAGCATGGCCAAGAGAAAGAAGAGCATTGCCTTGGAGGCGGAACTGGCTCTTCACCGAACTGGCTCGAGGACGAGTCATGACGAGTCATCGCCAAGGAGCGGAGTCATCGCCTTCGCTGGACGCTTTCTTGGCACAAACTGGCGCGATGAGAGAGAAGAGGAAGAAGAGGAGAGAGTGCCACAGCAAAAACGGCCACATGGCAAGAGTGAACATAAATGGCAAGAGTAGCGGCCAGAGTGCCTGCTTTGTTTGTGGTGGTTGGATTGTTTGGATTGTTTAAGTTCGCCTGGGTTCATCCAGATTTCAGTGTTTGCCCTAGCCAATACAATGCTCACCTTTCTCTAGGATCACCCTGGTGCTGCATGAGTCTATGATGTTGCGCACTGTAAGAGTGGGCACTTCATGAACTCAAAAGCCTGGACTTGCCAAAGCGTGCAGCTCACTGTGCTTCGCTTCTGCCAGATTCCGCTTCGCTTCTCCGAGTTTCACTTCTCCGTCAAATCTTACTAATAGCAAACATTGTTACTACTAGTAAGGCACTTGTTCCTACAAGCGTGGCACTTGTTTCTAATAGCTTCTTGTTACTACTAGTAAGGCCAGGAGCCCCTAGTAGCTTCTTGCTCCTAGTAGTAAGGCACTTGTTACTAATAGCTTCTTGTTACTACTAGTAAGGCACTTGTTACTAGAAGCGATGCACTTGTTCCTAGTAGCTTCTTGTTACTAATAGCTGAGGCAACCTTTTTCAGCTTGACCGCTACGTGCAACCCTGCAAGGCGCAGGCGAATTCAACAAACTCTTGCAACTCCACAAGGCTTCGAAGCCACTCTGTTTTTGTCTGTTCCTGCTCGAGTCTATGTGCTGCAAACCAAGAAATGTTATCCTGCCCTGAAACAGCATTAAATATTCACTGACACCCTGATTTCTTTGACCAAAAATATATACATGCTGGACGCTGCAATCAGGATACTGTGATTGCTTGTCCAAGGCCGTCATGGTGTAAAAAGTATATCCGTTCTATTCTTGTATATTCGTTCTTGGTGTGATTCCGGATCACACTTCAATCGAAAGCTTCTTGGCACTGGGTGACACGGTGGAGTAAATAATCATTACATCACCTGGCGATGAATTTGACAACGATTCAAAGGATCAAGTTTGGACGCAGCGAGACAGGTCCTAGCAGTCAGGTGCAAAAAGAAAACTCTAATGAAATCTCAACTGGCATGATTCACTGCGTCCAATCGTCTTGATCCATGCAGAAAAGTTCTTTGGGTGCTGCTTTCCTAAAAACTTCGTCTTCCAGTGAGCCTGAGAAACAAAACAGACCATCTGAACCAGGCAACAAATGAAGTCATACATTTCTGTGAAGCTTGAGCACAGTGGAGTATGCTGAAAACTGTTGCTTGCACTTATATAGTTGTAAAGAAGGCTCTTCGGAATGCCAGGTTCAGACTCAATGCCTCAGTTCGCGATGAGCTGGTGA
The DNA here is from genome assembly GCA_963970005.1 of Durusdinium trenchii. Classification (NCBI taxonomy): domain Eukaryota; class Dinophyceae; order Suessiales; family Symbiodiniaceae; genus Durusdinium; species Durusdinium trenchii. The sequence continues at coordinate 166,766 of CAXAMN010005302.1, read as the reverse complement.
CAGTGAACCCAAGCAAATGTTCAACTTTGCAAAGCTTAGGTAGCGCTGCATCCTGCACTGAATCACATGTCCCTTGGCCTCTGACGGCACTGAGGGAGTGTGCATGGCTGTGACATCTAATCGCGAGTGGCATAGCGGGCAGTTTCGCAGCTTGCGCACCTGGTACATGTGGCAAGCATGCGGTGGATTCTTCTCCTTGTTCTAATCAGTCCACAGCAGCGAGAGCGGCCTCGTTTGAATACATCCGATGTCTGCAGCAGCGGCATTTGATCGTCTCGCCACCACCTGCACTTTTATGTCGGATGCTCTCGACCGACTTGACAGTGGTCTTACTCTCTCAGCCAGAGTTGCACCAATCGTCGTTCACTTCCAGAGCAGAGGAACTCTGAACCAAGCATTTGGGTCTCTTGAGAATCCTCACTGTTTCAATCTTAAACAATTTGTGTTTAACAACAAGTAGAGATTTGTGTTGCCGTGTACCTTGAAATTACTTTAGATGCTGGGGCACTGCTCTTGTCCTAAAGCACCATCGTTGGCAACTTCAACAATACTAAAATCATCTACTGTATATAAAATCTGATACAATGAGAGTTCTAGTGCAATTCGACTCGACTCAATTGTGACCGGCTGCCACTTGCGATGACACACCGCCTGTGCCAGGCGGATATGGATGGCTTGCATTGCGGTCCTGATGCAGCCAGCTCTGCCACTGTTGAGCAGTTTCATTGCTGACGGAAGAGACTTCAAAGTGGGCGACAAGCTGGAACAACTGGTGCAAGCAGCAGGATCGGTCTCAAAGACACCAGCCTCCGGGAAAATGGAGCGTCCAGATGCAACGCAGAAGGCCAACCGGTGGTTGCAGCTGGAACCTGAGACGCACTAAGTCAGCGTGGCATTCGCTCCAGATGGACATGACCCCTTCTAATCCATCTCAAAATCTCACACAACTCGGATGATTGTTTTATCGATGCACGCTGGCAAACAGCCTTGAACGAACCTGTCACTGGCAACCCTGACCACATCCACTCTACTTTGAGAGCAGTAAAGGGTCGAAATCACAAGAGCAAAGTGCCGTTTGGCCCTTGCCCCGTCTATGTACATTTGGCAGGTCAAAAGTCCCAAGCCTCTTCATCTAAATCACCCATGTAGATATATGGCAGGTCTTCGCCGTCTTTGAAATCTGTTTCGCAAATCCTGCCAGGGCTGGCACGAGCTTGGCAATAGCAATACCAAATCGGAGGCCCTCTCCAATGATTTATGTTTGACAAGTTTGCACATGATAGGTGTGTACAATCGACTGCCTCAAGAGAAGGCACTATGTAAACAAATAAGCCTTGACTTGACAGCCTCAAGCTTCTAATGCTGATTTCGGCACTGTCGGCAAATTCCGGCTTCATCTGCTCAGCGCTAAATCCGGAACCATCAACTACTTGTACTTACGATTCCAAGTACTCGCAATTCCAAGACCTGCCTCACATTGTCGTCCAAAAGCATGCTGCTGGGTGTGAAACGTGCAGCCCTGCCCTTGTAGCGCTTCTTTACGATGACGATCTTGTCCTAGAGCCAGGGCATTCAACAGACTTCAAGCGTAGCTTTTTGCTGGTGGCATCTAGCAGTGTTTCGTCTGGTGCTGTTCTGCTTGGTGCAGAGCAAAATCAAATCAGAACTGGTCTGTTTGAGAGAATTGGTCTCAGGTTACTAGGTCTCTGACACGTCGGAGACAGGGCAGCCGTATGCACATCCAGCACCTACAAGTTCTAGACTTGATGAAACTGATGTTTGGCCTTGGAGACTGCACTGTCAAGTCTATATATATATGTGTGTGTGTCTGCTTTCCACTGACCCTGCTCCAGGATCAATGGATCTTTATAAGCCAAAGAAAATACATATATATATATATGTATATATGTTTCCCCCCTTGTACCCACCTTTCATCTCAGATGTTCAGGCATAAGTTGCACCAGCAGATGCTGTAGTAGAACTAGTACCATCAGCGGTAGCCTCTAACAATGCATCTAAAATGTGGTATGTCCTCATTTGTGTCTTGAAGTGTTGCAAACAGTATTATTCACCTCAGATGAAAAATCTGATGTTCTTGTTTCCACATTTGGATTGTACACAATTGACAAATCGCCTATTTGTTTCATATTGACTTGTTTCAGGTAATCCAACGTTTACAGTAAAATGTTTTGCATTGTGTGGTTTGCTTCTGCTATTGTATTACCCATTTCTATTCTGTATGAAAGCTTGTAAGGCAACAACCCCGACCGACAACAAGCAAGCTCAAAGCGTTCTTTTTCAGTCGGTTGGATATGTCTCCTGCCGACGCCATCCCCCGTCCGCAAGCGTTGCGGAATGGCCTGTCGTTGGGAGCGTCCCACCTGCCAGGTGATTTTCCGGGAGGGTGGGGTAGGGAAAAGGAAAATCTCCTACCCTCGAGCCTACAAGCAAATAATACAAAATACTGTCATGACATGTCATGAATGTATTCTGTATGAAAGCTTGTAAGGCAACAACCCCGACCGACAACAAGCAAGCTCAAAGCGTTCTTTTTCAGTCGGTTGGATATGTCTCCTGCCGGCTGCCCTAAGAGCGTCTTAGGGCAGACCATCCCGCTTTCAGTCAGGATTTCCAACGACTGAAGTATTTCTTCGGTTTCTTCCTTGCTAGGCTCAGCTTTGGCCCGTCATCCTGTTTCTTCTTTTTGTGCTCCTTGATCTCATTGAAAAGCACCTCACTGCCCCTCAATAGCTCGTCCATCACGTGCCATTGGAGCCCTCCTTCTTCTACTGCCTCTCTCCTCTGGTGATCAAAGGCGCTGAAGTCCTCATTGGTCAGAGCATCAGCCAGTTCGTTCCCGTCTCTCCTGACCCAAGTGAGGGTTGCGAAGGCATCACATCTTCGAAGTGTCTCCGCCACCTCAATCACAAGCAACGTGACAGGGTATTTTGTGGAGAGCCCTTTCTTCAGGATGAAGGCGTTGCCCCGGTTATCCGTGAAGGCCTCTGCACACACCTCAGCTGAATCTCCTGCACTCTTCAGCCATAGTTTCAAAGCGACCAGAGTCGCCAGCAATTCCAATGCAGCAATAACTCGCTTCGGGTTCTTTCCCCGATAGTAAAGCCAGGGGGCGCTAACCTCTGTGACCTGCAGTGAAAACCAGCGACATCGCTTGCTGTCCTCACACTCTTCAAGCCATCCCCCTATCCAAGCCGCTTGTTCTGTCGCCTTGGCGTCAGTCCAAATCTTCAGGGACCTCCCCCCTTGTCTTGCAGGCTGCTTGACAACCTCCATGTGGCCTCCGGCCCTGAGCCTCTTGGCAATCCAGTCCAAAATGAATTGAATAGCCCAAGGAATGGTCATCGCACCCCGATTCATTTGAATTGCCGAGGCCCACGCATACAAAGGACCCAGTAGAGGCCTCTCCCAGGGGAGGGCTAGTGCAGAAAAGCCCAGCCTTCCAAGACCTGCAGCAAACTCGCGATAAGTGACCTCTTTCCTCCTCCTCAAAGAAGCTATCCACTCAAGGACCCAGCCCGTCCTCTTCACCGAGAGGCCCATGGAGAAGGACTGGTAGTCCGTGGTCAAGCCGATCCACTCTGTCACCAGGCCACCTCGCTGTTTAGCCCACTTGAAGGGTGCACCAAGAGCGGCCATAACTGCATAGGCCAACACTCCACCAATCCTCCCTTGCCGACCTATAGCAAGCACCTCCAGGTCATCAGCGTACAGCAACATGTCATTGGGAAAATCACCTCCCAAAACCCAGTACACTAGCCTCATCAGGGCTGCACTCAATCTCGCCCACCAGTACGGTGTTGAGGCGATACCGAAGGTGCCCACCTGGTTGACATAGACAGTGTCCGACTGGGTGGCTGCCTTGCATGCTAAAAACCCATGCTCCTCCTCCAGGTACTTGAAACGCCGATGCGCTTTTGCAAAATCACCAACCAGCGACAAGACCGCCGCACGGTCAGCCCCATACTCCTCCAGCAAGGTGCGCTTCTCTCGGGGTCCTGGCATCCGAACCTTGTCTCTGCACTTGATCCGGTGATTCACCATGACACCATGCGTGCCATCATGAATAACACGCTTCTTGCCTGTCAGTTCGTCCTCCACCAAAACTGCCAACGCTGCAACAGCACGATTTTTGCCATAAGTACGGACAAAGTCCTCCTCGCTCATCTTCACCATGAGCCCCTCAGCCACCTCTTGCTCCAGATGCTCAACCAAGTACTTCTCGTGCTCGGCAGCCGAAGCATAGTTGTCCTTCTGCCATACTGCACTGCCCCAGCCATCACCCTCCAGGCTCCACTTCACCTGCTCTTCAAAGACTGCAAGAGTCCTTGGCATTTCATGGAGTATACCAAGGGGCAGGCCTGTCTTCGCCTGCTCTAGGAACTCCCAGTCCGGGTCCCCAGCCCTTTGAAGTACCCCCTTCATGGTGTCCAGGAAGAATGGCTGCCCTTCCTCCGGGCGCTCCTGCCTCGGAATGTCCAACTTCTCCGCGAGGATGTCCCTGATCTCTTGCAGAAAGGCCTCTTCTCTGACGAGCCGGAATGAGTCTCCTCCTCTTGCCATCCTAAAGGCCTCCTTCTCGACCTCCGCCACACTCCCCAAGCGCTTCACAGCCGCTAACAAAATGTGGTGTCTCACCATCACCCATTCTCTGCCCTCCAGCTTCATCCTCCTCTCTGGTGGCCACCTCCCTGGTGAAGATAACCCACCTCCATCGTGGAATGATGCCTCCAGCCCCTTCCAACGACATGCCCTCGGGGGTCCCCGCCCCCCAGGGACTGGCGGGTTCATCGGATCCACCACCTTCGGATGCCCTCCGGGCACGGGCCGGTCCTCCTCCAAACGCCTTCTCTTCGAAGCCGAAAATGTCTCAAGTGCCTCAACCCCAGCTGGATCCTCATCACATCGTCTCTTCCTCGAAGTTGGAGTGGAATTGATCTCACCCCCCCCTTCCCACTCTTGCAGAAAGGAGGTGAGAATAGCCTCAGCAGTCCACTTGCACAACTGTGGAGGCCATGCTGCCGACTGTGCCGTACGGAAAACTCCCTTCGACTTGCCGATCAGGGGGGCGCCCCCTGATTGCCGAGGGAGAGGCCCAAGGTACCATCCATGCTCATCAAACTGTGGCAGGCCTGTATGCATAGCTGCATGTAAAGGTGCAAAAATTCGCAACAGAAACCTCGTAGGCTTGGGCGACTCTGTACCGAAGTCAGACTGGGCGAATACAACAGTTTGAACGTCTGGAAGCTCAAGAAGCTGCCGAAACTGCCAAAACTGCCACATCGAGGCCGGTTGATGGCCTGGAATTCTCTCATAGTTGGTCCTGCCCAAGTCCTCAGGCTGCTCCATCAACCCTATGCGCCGCCCGCATGCAAATTGACGCTTCAGTGCCTCAAAAGAGAAGTCTGCCAGAATCGTCCCAAATTCTGCTTTGTGAAACCGATCAGCCCTATTCCATGGAAACCCTCTCGGGTAGGTGGAACTCCTCAGTGGGAAAGGCCCCAAATCATTCGCCCACACTGCTCTCGAAAAGGTCGAACAGGGTGGAGTCACGATAACAGCGTAGTAGATGCCTTGAGCAATCAACTGAAGCCACTTCTTCTGTACAGCGGGGATTGTGAAGTCCGATCGTCTGTCAGACTGGATGTCCAATTCGGTGATCTCCACCTGAACACCCTTTCGTAGTGCAAGCTCCCGGAGGTACCAAGCCACTGAATTGCGGCGCTTCCTCCCGGAAAAGATATAGAGGACTTTCAAGTGTCCTCACTTTGTCCCGTCCGTGTCGGGAGCCCCTGCTTCCTTCCGGTTCTTCGGATTGCATTCGTAAAGGGGGTGTTTGTCACTGTAGCAAATCCCGCACACATGACGATATTTGCACTTGGCCATCTTGCATTTTTCTCCAGGTGTATTGTAACGAAAACAGATCAGCTCTCCGTCTGGAGTATGTGTTGCACAGTGCGGACTGCCACCCATGCCCCTGCCTTTCTTTCCTTTGCCCTTGTCCTTCCCCTTGGCGCCCTTCTCCGTAGCGGCCCACTTCTGCACTGGCTGCTCCCTCCACGGCGGCGTCGGCCTTTTTGCATACAATGCCAAAGGGGTTGTGAAGTTCCTCTCCTTCACTGTTGCGTCTTTCCATGCCATCTTGAGTGCCACGGTCAGGGGCTTGCCTTCTGTATTGGTGAGCTTGACTGCTTGCTTCCTGATGGCTCTCTCATAGGCTATGACCAACTTCCATGGTGGCGCAGCAAAGGTCTGGCCCTCAGCGTCTTTGGCACTCAACCCATAGACATAGTCACCCAACAAATAATCTTTGTATTGCTCCACCGTCTCTTCCCAAGCACCTTGTAGTTCATGCCGGTTCGAGTGCTTCAGCGAGATCATAACCATGGCATTCTTCCAAATAGTCAGTCGCCGACGAAGTTCTTCAGCGTTTGCCGGTTCTTGCACCTTCGTAGATGCCTTCCGCATGGCCAGACGGCCCTTGGAGTCCCAAATGGGCACGACCCCATCGGGCTCGATTTCTTCTTTTGACACAACTTCTGTAAGCTCCTCAGCCCGATATTCACCACTTTCAACCTCCGCCAACTTCTTTTCAACAAATTCTTTCGGCGGGTAGATCTTGTCCTCCAAGTGGCCGTACCTCTTCTCCAATGCTGAGCGCATTGCCGCCCATTCTCCCGCCACTACGGGCCGTGACCACTGCAGTGTGTCGTACTCTGCGTCGACCTCTGCGGCCCTCTGACTCCTTGTCTTTGCATTGCTAAAGGCGCAGGTGATTGCCGCCACCTGCACCCTCTCCTCCAGTGATCTGTCCGAGTCCAGCTCCCAGTGCTCTTTGAGAACTGCTGCCAAATCATCTCTGTCCTTTGCAAAGTTCGAGAGCTTCTCTATGGTGGTCACTCCATGGTGGAAGAACAGCTTCTGATTGTCAACGCTGACCTCATGCCTCGATAGCAGGTACTTGATGTCCGTCCCTGCAGCCTCAAGCGCCTTGTTCCCTTCGGCCTCCGAGATGACCGCCCGTGGCATGCTGACGCCCGCTCCGGAGCGCCCCGCCTCCCCTGCTTGAACCGATCAGGCACACAGCATGCGATGCTGCTATTGACACAGCGGTGTCCTCAAGTGCATGCTATGCACAAACCCGTTCACATGCGATGTGAAATGTTCCCTCGGTCTGTGGTGCGCCCCAGCCTTCTCCTCCACTGGTATGTGCTCTGCGCTTGCTGCGCCCCGACCCTGAGCCTGAGCGGCGCGCTCGGCCCAGGGTTGCTGTTACCTCCTATCAGTGGCAATTCCCAGGTGCGACCTAGGCTATTTACGTGTACTGCGGCACACATGTCCGTCCCTGGGTGCGACCCAGGTGCAATTGAACTCATTTCAACTGCCCACCCTTGCGGCTCAAACGATCCCTTTTCAATCGCTGAGACTCAATTCGTCTCGCGAATCACTTGTGGACTCGCTCAACGGCTCGCTTCCTCCACCCCAACACAGCTTGCATCGGAGTGTGTATTCTTCGGGCTCCGGAAGCTCCTCGTGGACCTCAGACCTCACGAAGAGCCGCTTCTTCGCCATCCAGCAGCCCTTAGCCCCAAGCCGATGCAGCGTGCCCCGTCCGGCACGCCTGTAAACGACCACATAGTTCCCCTCTCTCTCCTCCTCAAGGGTCTCGGTGGTCCTCCTCTTCTTCGGGTCCTTCTCACCCAGGTCTCCCATCTCCTTCTCACTTTGGGATCCGTCGTAGATCGTGGTGTCTTCATCCGACACTTGCACTGTCGCTGGCGGTCTTCCTCTCACTCCGAGCTTGTCCTTCCATGCCTCCACCACTTTCTCAGCCTGGTCCTCTGGGACTGTCCACTTCTCATGCAACCAGGTCTTGAGCTCTTCCATGATGGAGCCTTCATCAAGCACCTCATAAGCCGCCTCGCCCCGCAACACTGCCACGATCTTTTGCTGCATCTTCTTGACGATGGTGTTGTATGTACGAACGTATACATCAGACCCTTCAGGGCACCACCTGCCCAAGAGGTCTCTGCTCGATTTCTCCACTCCAAGCGCTGCCAGCCCGCTGGGCAATGTTGCCCTCTCACTGTGCTCTGACCAGAACCTTTCCCAGCCCGAGGGGATAAGGGGACCATGGTACCCCTCCAGCAATGCGAATGCCCTTGAACTTCCAGCCACTGCCTCCGCGTATGAGACATGCGATGTCCCATACCTCGTGCCATAGAAGCAACCCTCGGGGAACAGGAAAACTCTCTCTCGTGGCATCTGCAGCTTGACTAGGTCATAACCCACTGCCAGCCAGTCGTCCTGGAGCACATAGGAATCCCTTGCTATGAAGATAGGGAGTTCCCTGACGCGCTTGCCCGCACCAGTTGTCTTGGATTGGTGCATCATTCCCGTCAGCTGACCATCATAGAACTTCAGCTCCGACATCTTCAGGTGCGCTGCGTCGTCAAATCTCATCGAACCCCATAGCTTGATGAGTTTGAACCAAGCACATACTCTAATCTCAAAGGGGACATCCTTGTCCACTACCAGCGTCTCCATTGGCGCCACGAAGCAACCCAGCCAGCGTGGTGCCCTCCTCACCGGCGGTGCTTTCTGCTCAAGCTTTCTCGTCAACTCCTTCATGACCATCTGGGGGAAGGCCTGGCTCATCATCTGTTCGTCCTCAGGCGTTCCCGCCGTCCGCTCGAACCATGCTACGGCTGTGCTCACAGCCAACGGGATGGAGGGCCCCATCCCCTCTTCTTCTCTTGCATACATGTAGTCGACGAGGGTCACGCTAGTCGGCCTCTGTCCCGGTCTCCCCAATGAATCCGCCCACTCCCGGAAACGCTGCCAGGATGCAAGATACCGTCGAATTGTCGAGATCCGATACTTGCCCAGCAGGGCATCTTTTGCCCTCATTGGATTCATCGATTTCTTCACCTCATCCAGGACCGGGGCCTTGTAGAGCACCAGCTCACCTACAAGCTTGTCCAAGATCTTGTCATTCACCTCATCCTCCGCCGCAACTCGCCCGCTCCTCAGACGGACGGTTCTCCCCAGTGTGCCACGCTTCGGCTTCACCGGGACTACTATGGATGTGTCCCCAGGCTCGAGGGTCTTCACCTTTCCCTTCTCCATTGCTGCCTTGGCATCCAACAAGTTCTGAATCGATCTAGTCGATGTGGTTCCACTGAGACGCTCATCGAGGTCCGCCATCTGTACGGCCTCGCGGACCTGCCCCATGATGAAGGTGGTATGCCAAGGTTTAGGTTCAAGTCCGAGTCTCTCTGCCAGCTGCCTAGCTAAGGTCCCTTCGCTTCCATGGCTGACAGCCAACCTAGAACCTACAAGGCCTACTTCATTGAGTAGGTTCAGAAATTGGGCCGTGTCCTCAGGATCGGGGGCGCAAGTGCCCCCTTCCATCCTCCACAGCCAAAAAGGAAAATCTCCTACCCTCGAGCCTACAAGCAAATAATACAAAATACTGTCATGACATGTCATGAATGTATTTCTTGTTTTGTCTTGTTTTTAGTGAACTCGATTGAACATTAACTTTTGACTTTTTTTTGAAGTTATTACAGTATTAACATTTGTTGTATGAGTATTTTGTTCTATTGGTTCCTTTATTTCGTCATAATCACTTGGTGAATTACTTATTGTCTTCTCTAGCTTGTCATGACTACCTTTTATTTTGGTTAGTGAAATGAGTATGGTTTAGTGTGGGTGACTTTGTTGTAAGACATTATTACACTCTTATATTGTTTCTATTGATTAGGATCATGATTATTGCCTTGTGAAATATTAGTGCTATACAATCCCTGACCCTCATATGATTTGTATGTGTGTGTGCAACGAATGGGTTCCCTTCATTAACATCTTGAGTTTCAGCGTAGCCATCCAATGCAGAAACAATAGCATGTTTGATTCTGAAATCTAACCCTCTTGGGTCTTGATTTGTTCTTCATTGATTTTGTTGACAACTGCTGACCCCAATGAGTGAGAAACCAATCAGGTTCTTTCTGGTGTTTTTTCAATAAGTACGTCACCAAATATACGCTTCATTACATTTCTTTTCAAACTTTCATCCTTGCCACCAATCCTGAAATATAAAGTGCCTTACCAATTTTGTATAATCCTGAAGGGCTCCAATAGGCAATTCTCAAACCAATTGGTCCTCTACTTTTGCCGTATTTCCTACATTCCTTTCTTCAGCATAAAGCATAAAGTGTTCTATGCTGTTTATTGTGCTCATTTAGGTTTCTGGCCAAGTTGTTCATCATGTCATTCTAATATTTGTTCAGTTTTTAATTGTCTTCTACAACACCCTTGCCAAACTCTTTCAAGAATGCACCAACTGTACCGTGTGGTTAAATGTTTTCCCTGGATACCAGACATCCCAAAACCTTCTGTGGTCATTAGCCCCCTTAGCCTCTGCAATGCTGATAACCTCTATAGACACGATGGGAGTGAGTGAAGGAGTATAGAACCAGGACACCATAGGATTTTCATGGAACCAAGAACCAAGATTGCACAGACAGTCTTAGGAAACAAGATTGTCTTAAGAAGTCTGAAGATTTTTCTGGACCCATGAACCAAGAACCAAGACTACACAGAAAGTCTTGGGGAAAATCTTGGTTCTGATGATAATATTTTATACAATCACCCAGATCTTCTCTGAAATCTTGAGCGTTTCCTGGAACCGAGAGCCAAGAACCAAGATGCTCCCCAAGACTTTCTGCGCAGTCTTGGTTCTTGGTTCCAGAAAAATCTCAAGAGTTCTTTAGTTTTTCTTAAGACAGTTGTTGTTTTATCGTGAGTTTTAACAACATATATAATCTTCACGCGCAGTGCACCAGGGGGGGCCAGAGGCTCCCGTGGCAAAGGGGAAAATTGGTATGTCTATGTGTATATATATATACAGTATACATATTGAGTACTTGTTTATGAGGATTCCGCATATACTCAATATAAATCTATGTGTATTAGGTGTCAAAAACAATCATGAAACACTACACTGACGATCAACTGCAAAATCAACACAAAATACTGTAAAACACAGTGGTTTTATAGAAGAGGTGGGTACTGGGGGGGTACCATCGGGTACCATATATATATATATATTTTTTACATATATACTATACATATATATTCTGTATATTATATACTGTACTGTACACTTGTTGTATCAGGCTTGAGTCCAAGCAGCTTCACTTGACCAATGGTCCACGAAGGCTTCAGGCAAATTCGATGAGTCTCCTCATCCTTAGTGTGCTGGACAGGGGCACGAATTACGGAACCACATGTTTCCGCCTCCAAAATACTAGCAATGGCTTTCAACCTGCTAGCGATGGCCTCCAACCTACTAGCGATGGTTTCAACCGACTAGCGATGGCCTCCAACCTACTCCACCCTCCTAGCAATGGCCTCCAACCTACTAGCGATGGCCTCCAACTGCAGGATAATAGGAGACGACTCTGTAGTCCTTTCCGCATGTATCTATGTCTAGCATCCTGCAGATGTGCAAAAAAACTCTACGACATGCGAGATTAGTCTTCCATGAAGTTTCAGCCAGGCAACATCGTAAGGACTTGAAAATTGCATCACCAATACTTCTGCCTCCTCTGGCAGAATCTCATCAAGCAGGGGTCCTACCTCCGAATGCAATAGTGAAGCACTAATGCTGACAAGAAGTGTGCAATCTGTTCAGCAGAGCGTTCGAAAAGTTTCTTGTCACCCAATCCTCACAAACTGCATCAACTACTGTAAAACATACTGTATTTTACTTTGAAGGGGCATGGCCCGTGGATAAAGCTGCAGTACCAAGAAAACTGTGCCCTGCCGCCTTGCCTTCCCAAAGCCAGGACCCTCCACCAACCTAGTCAGCAGGTTGACCAGGCTAACATCCTTCTTTCTACACAATCAATACCAAAGATCTTCACACCTACTTCAGCAAGCGGCAGACCGTATGCGAAACATAAATGAAAGGAACATCTGTGAGATGTGAAGCAGGTCTGGCTCCAGACCCTTTCGCAGCGCTTCCCCGAACAGCCCGAGCAAAAATAAACTGGGGTTGTGGCCACCTCAAAACTCTAAAATGAGGATTCCAGCCTCATTGATATCCCAGAGTCTCAATTAAAGTAGCACTAGTTACTAGTTTGATAAGTCAGCTTTCTACCCAAGGTTGCTAGACCGCACGGAACTTGACCCCCTTCGTTGGATCACCGGATCACCAGTCAAGTCCGCGAGTGATCCCCATGCAGTACCGTCAGGCAACCTTTGATTCCAAGGTGCACATCACACCTAGTTTAAATGTACCGGTGCACGTACACGCTAAGGACCGGGCCAGTGTGTGTGTGTGCGCGCCCGCAAAAGAGAGCAAGGGATGAGATGACCAGGCATGAAGGCCGAGAATACACGAAAAGAAAGAGGAAAAGAAGGTATGTGCGTGTGGGGGGCAAGATGAAAGGGAAACCAAATGAAGGGTGGTCGAAAAAAGGACAGTGCAAACCATCACCACTACCTTACCCCGCGGGGGGGTCAAAAATGTAACTTACAATTTTGGTTGTGTCAAAATGCAGGGTGTAGAAAACGGTGATCTTTTTGAACATACAGGTCCAAAATACCTCCATCTGACAAGACGGGGGTCAACATTGTAAGTTACCTGGTTGAGCCTCATGTGTGTTTGTTGAGCCTGTGCACGCTCAAAAAATTGTGAGTTAAGTTTGTGAGGGTCAGGTGGATGCATGGCTCCTGAATTTCAAAATTGCTAATTACAATGTCCAATCTGTAGTGAAGCACGATGATAAAGATTCCACAGAGGGGGGGTGAAGTTGTAACTTGCTCTGTGGGGAACCTGCCCATCCATTCTTACAATTTTGAATCACCCCCCTTTCAAAGTCGCGAGAAGTAGGCTAAGACCACTTTGAGGGGGGGTGAAAAAAGTAAGATCCTCATATAGGCTACCTCATCCTTAGATCCAACAATTTTCACCCCCTTATAGGGCTATATAGTGCAACCATCGTAAAATAGAAAGTTGTAAGTTACAAATTTGACCCCCCCGGGGGTCAGGCACCGCAAGGGGGTAGCGATGCCAAACTGCCAAACCTCATTATAACGAACCTAGGTGGACCTCGCCTCGTTTGTGTAGGTGCGCGCTGCGCGTGCACTTGAGGTCAAGATGGTCCCACTGGACCTCAAGTCAACCACGGCCGCAGCGGCCTACTCGTGCCGCGTCAAACTGACTGACGCCAGGGGCGACTCTGGGCATCAAGCCTGCTCAAGCTCAATCCGTGTCGTCAAGTCTTAACCAACCTTTGCCACAAGGCTCCCACGCTCGCTGCGAGCTTCTCTGTTCTCCAGCTGGGAGAAGGAGACTAAATGTGGCTCAGCACGGCCACAGGGGACACTCTTCGGGTACCCTGGGCTGGCACTAGGCCAGACACTCGGGAAATTGCATATTGAATTGAAAGCCACTTGCCCAGCAGAAAGGTAGGTGAAAAATTGCCTGAGTAAAATCAACATGTAAAGCAGTCTGACTACCTGACCACCTCAAAGAATCCAAGGGTTTCAAGTCTCCACAGCCTGACTGGCGTTGTCAGGCACCTAGAGATGTGGCGATGACATACTAGCATACCCTGTTGTTGGGTTGGAACCCTCATTTTCAGGCAGCTTGGAATATGAGTTTAATGCCGTGAATGTCTGAATGAGCTCCCGGCAGCCAGCCAGGCTTGTGATAAACTGGATCAAGTTCCACCCACTTTCCTCCTGCGCACGCAAATTTGCCTCAACATGTTTGTTATAGGTGGCTCGTACGCGTTGCGGTTTTCGCAGTTTTCGTTGCTCGTTCACTGTCTTCGCAGTTTTCGTTGCTCGTTGTTCACTGTCTGTGACAAAGATTGTGGCGTTGATTGGAGCTGGCGTCCCGCAGGTCCAATCCAGGTCCGGCCCGAGGTTTTCACAAGATCTCCAACGGTCTTCTGAAGCTTCACCTTAATTGACGGTGCGCAGAATCTTTGACTTGTTAGGCAATCATGACGGCACATACAAAGGCTGCCTGGTGTAATCTGTCAAACCAAATAAGGATCATTCTCATCCACTTAGAAAGTCTTCTAGCTGGGTTTTGTCTCAAGTCTGAACATTGAATTCAGTGTGGGTGGCACAAATGTTGAAGAAAGAATATTGATTCGGTTTTCTGCCAGAAACGCGTTCAAAAAGTAGTGAACATATATACCTTCAAAAACCCTTCTTACGTAGCAATCTCCCCGTGTTCTTCGACAAGCCAGCTAGAAAGCATCATACAGAAGACAATGCAACAGGTCTTTGCTTAATTGCAAGCAAAAGTATTCCAATTGTTTGCCCAGGTTTTTACAGATTGCATTTACATGATTTAATTATCGGAGAAACCCTTTGACCCTCATCTACAATAGTTTACTCGTTCAGAACTTTACCAGAACGAGCAGGTTTGGTTTGGTTCACACCTTCACCCGTTTCAATGAAAGGATTAGCACCACCTGCAGGCCGATGCCATTCATTGCAATTTGTTAAGGTCATACGGGCTCACCACGGGGCAAGTCGAAGCAGAAACAAATTGTAAATGACAAAAACATATAATATAGTCTTAGTAGAAATAATGGTGTTAATAGATTCCTACCAATTAAGAGGGGGACCTCAAGAATTGCAAGTTACATTTTGGGGGGGTCGGTCATAAGTGAAGGGTCAAAAATGTAAGCTTACATTTTCGAAAGATGGCCTCAAAAATGTAAGCTTACATTTTTGAAAGAGAGCGTCAAAATGTAAACCTACATTTCTGAGGCTATCCAATGTTATCCGGCACCACTCCGCACGGCCTCCAACCTAATAGCGATGGCCTCCAACTTAGTCGCGATGGCCTCCAACCTAATAGCGATGACCTCCAACTTAGTCGCGATGGCCTCCAACCTAGTAGCGATGGCCTCCAACGTAGAAGTGATGGCCTCCAAACTAGTAGCGATGGCCTCCAACGTAGAAGTGATGGCCTCCAACCTAATAGCGATGGCCTCCAACGTAGAAGTGATGGCCTCCAACCTAGAAGCGATGGCCTCCAACATGAAAAACCCGTCTCGGCGGGTAACGTGTGACACAATAATACAAAATACAACTGCTTGAAAAAAGCATCAGGGGGGGGTCGAAAAATGTAACTTACCAAGTTATGTTACATTAAACCCCCCCATCAAAAGTAACTCTCTGCACACCGATGCGGACTGAGGATTCCCCAGGGAACGTACCTTACGATGAACGTTTTTTTTTGGGGGGTGGTCAACATGCATTTTCTGCCCCCCCCAATTATCCCAAAAAAAACGTAGGGGGGGGGTAACTTACAATTATACACCAAAGAAATGTAAATTACATTTTTTGACGTCCCCCCCAATTTCCTAGGCTAAGGGGGTGGGGATGTTAATAGTAGGGGTTCTTACTTCTCAGTGACTGGGTAGTTGGTTTGCGTTTTGGTCCACCGCTGCCACCAATTCCTTGTCTCCCCACTTCTCTCCTTACATGTCCCCCAACTTGTCTGCTTCTGCGGTTTCCACTTTGTCTGCCGCTGCTTCCTTGTCGCCCCACTTCTCTCCCCCGCTTGTCTGCTTCTGGACTTTGTCTGCCGCCGCTACCTTGTCTCCTTGTCTGCTGCTGCTGCCTTGTTTCCCCACGTAGGCTGGGGCACGGAAAAGCCACAAATCATTGCTGTTGTATTGAAGCATCTGGGGTCGGGGTAGGGAAAGAAAACTGCACACGGCGACTGCAACTGGATTGCGCTACACTGCACGATGAAGGGCCCAAACATAAAGCCATAAAAAGTTCTCGCTTATAATAAGCCCTGCAAAGCCCTTTACAACACGGGTACTTTTCATCGGTCGTCTCGGATGGGAGGTGTTGCACGTCGGACGCTGTCGGAGTTGGGCGTTGTTTTTTCTTTTAGTTTTGCATTTAACAGCATAAATATTATTCCCCAAGCTGGAAGCTATAGGGATTCTTACTTCTCAGTGAAAGGGTGGCTGATCCGTGTTTTGGATCGGCGTTTTGTTTGCCGCTGCTGTCCTTACTTGTCTCCCCAACGAGGGTCCTAGACGGCAGTTCGCCACAACCTTACTTAGTCCAATTCGTCGCAAAAACACGCGGAAAGGTCCTCCCACTGAAGTGTCTTCCCGCTTGTCTGCCAGTGCTTTGGAGCTACTTAGTATCTGGGATCTATGCCGGTGTAATGATGATAACAATGTTTATAGTAGTAACAAGTAACAAGAAGCTACTAGGAACAAGTGCATCGCTTCTAGTAACAAGTGCCTTACTAGTAGTAACAAGAAGCTACTAGATAATAATGTTTAAAGCCCGGGAGGGGGGGTAGGCCGCATTAGGCCGGCTAGTTAGTAGCTCTATTTATTTGGTACTAAACGCTACTAGCTACTGGACGCAGGATGGTCATCGACGCAACCAACGGTTACACCAATCCAAATTCCATCAGCAATGTCACCACACTGCCAAAAAATGCAAAAAGGTTCAAGTCAAGTGATATCATCACAAAAAATTATGCTAGTATCTTTATCTCTGTTGTACAAAATTAAAACTCCTACTTATAGATATATATATATACTGCTCAATGTCCATCCACAGTAGCACAATTCCAACGATTCCAAGTTGCAACCTTCGAAGAAATTGGATGCGCACCCAACCTGGGTCTCAAACAACAGTCGAGATCGGCTGACTCCACAGCTTACAAAGGTCCCGGAAGCCCTATGTCTCAAGTGTCTCAAACGGAAGTCTAAGGTCCTCATAATCTCAATCTCATGTGTGGACTCTCCAACTACCACATCCTGCCAATTAAGAGCACGAGTTCTGTCATTTCAAATCAATTGAACCTCTTGCAACGCACGTTTGAATCTGAGCGCCAATCGATTTGAAAAGCACACCTGAGCTGCGTCAAAGTCAAATGTCTTGCGTGATTAGAGACGACAAACCCAAGCTGGTGTACAAATTGTGGCATGTCCTCTGCAGACAAACATTTGCGGCAGCGCGCAGCATCAACAGTTGCTGCTCTGCAAATTCATAGCGTGCACTGTAGCTCTTTCAACGAAAGATTAACCTAGTCTGATCTGGTCGTTCTGTTGAAAATGTTCAGAATCATGATTCATTTCAGATCCATATTATGATTGCCATCCATTCAATCTGAAAGCCCTTGAACAGAACCTGGACGGAGCTGCGTCTTGCCATGGCACCCTGCATGACTCGGTACTCAACAGTAGGGTTTGTTACCACCAGTGTGACATTGGAGTCCACAAAGCTTCCAAGGCTTTCCAAAGTCGCAGCTTTGTCCAGGATGATTCCTTCAGTCAGCTCTTGCTAAAAAGTTCAAGTGGAAATATGTTGAAGCTTCTCATGTACCTTGAAAAGTTGCACATGCCTACAATTTCCAGCGGAAGGATTGATCACACGTATCCTTTGCGAAGGAATGTTGCAAAGGCTATTGTTATGTTAAGCAATGGTAGCCATACATGACCAAACATCAAATAAATATGTGTGCGTGAAAAAAAACGACGGATAATAGAAATGCAAAGCAATGGCAAATGAAATGCAAAAGCAACGCAAGTTGCTTTGTGTTTGCATATGTGGTGTTTTTCTTTTTTACTGGTACCACTTCTGCACGTATGAGAACTTTTACCCGTCAGCAATATTCGCTGTACGCTCCTAAGAAAATAACGATGAAAAAAAGAAGCGAACATAATACCCCAAAAAAAAAAAATGAAGCGAAAAAACGAAACTAAAGCGAAAAAATAGAAGTAAAAAAAACGACAAACACTCAAAGCTACATGTTTTTGATTTTTTGTGTGCGTTACTTTTGCATGTATGTTGCTTTGTTTTTGCTTTTAACAAATTACGCCAGCATCGACCCCAAACAGCAGCGGCAGGCGGCAGTCGAAGTTTTCTTTTTTGGCCGATCCATTCCTGGCGCCAAGTCTCCCAAGGCGTCATGCGCTCGACGGATTGTTGTTCATGGGAGACAAGGGGTGACAAAGC
>CAXAMN010005302.1:91751-144354 GCA_963970005.1 Durusdinium trenchii | reverse complement strand
TAATGCAGCACTAGCAAACAGTCACATGCCTCAGACAAATGCCTCGAGTGTCATCACAACTTCTGTGCTTGTTGCACTTCAGGCTCGTCATCTGCATCATCACTGACAACACAAGCCACGCTCAAGCACTAATGCTGCACTTGAAAACAATCGCATGCCTCAGACAAATGCCTCGAAGGTCATCACAACTTCTGTGCATGCTGCACTTCAGGCTCGTCATCTGTATCATCACTGAAAACACAAGCTACGCGCAAACAGTCACATGCCTCAGACAAATGCCTCGAATGTCATCAAAACGTCTGTGCATGTTGCACTTCAGGCTCGTCATCTGTATCATCACCGGAAGCACGGGCCACGCTCAAGCATAGATTGTGGCATACGTGCAGCACTAGCAAACAGTCAGACAAATGCCTCGGATTTCATCACATGCACGTTGCTCTTCAGGCTTGTCGTCTGTATGATTGCTCAAAGAATGATCATGGTCCATTTCAACAATCACTTCTAACTTCAGCTCAGCATTGGTTCAATACAAAGTGTGTGGGTGCATAGATGCCAACGACTGGATTCGTTTGGATAGTCTTGCTACCTACTTGAACCCGCACATTAATGTCACCCCGTTGCGCCTGTTCGTGCTGACCTTCGTAAAGCTGTCTCTGCGCCAAAAGATAGATGTGAAAGGCCTCAACTGAGCTCAACGGTCACCCGCTGTTGCCAATTCTCGCATGTCTCTCACAGCATCCCAGCCTCACACCCTCTCCAAGGGCTTTCCAGCGCCCGGTCGCTAGATACGCTCTGATCCTGGCCACGGCACAACTGCTAGGTTGTGCTCTAGGAATCCTACAGGATGCTCTCAATGTTTCTGCCTTCCGTGCCAAGCACAAGTGTACTGAACAAAATCAATAGCTTGTGTGGAGTGCTGTGCGCACCCTCGGGGAGATGTGCATATATGTCGCAAGAATTTATACAGTCACAACACATCTGAATTGTATTTTACATGAAGACATGCGCAGTTCTAATTCTCGCGTCACATCGGCTGCGTTTGGGTACACGGTCCTCCGCCCAATTGGTGTTTTAGATACGCATTGTGAACAAGAATATCAGCCTGCTGAGACCGTTGGTTTCCGCCTGGGTCACAAGCGACTGCAAAGTCTGTGCCGTTGTCATTGTACCCTGTGTAGCACCTCGCACAAAAGACTGGATTCACACAACTGTTTCGATCGTTTTATGTCCTGGAAAACGACTGCACTTGCTACACAAGCCACAGATCAACTGAGATTGATAGAAAGCAGAGATCCTGGTGCTTCCAGCCTGTCATCTGAGCATCGAGTGTCTTGTTTTTAAACCTTGCAGGAACTTTTGGGAAGTTAAATAAGGAAGTCAGCTTGAAGCTCATCCAATACACAAGCAGCCAGAAACGGAAATACAACCTGCTGGCTGCCACGTACGTCATGGCCTGTGCTTTGCATTGCTTCTATTGAAACGGGCTCGTCCAAGCTCTACACTTCTCCACTTCTAATGCGGCCAACAGGTATAGCCTCTGCAACAGGGGAGTAGCCACTTCTGATGAGCGCAAAACTTTATTGCACATGTCACATGTATTTTCAATTAGACGGGCAACAAAAGTGCATCTATATATATAGAGAGAGAGAGGGAGAGATAAACAAGTTTGAATCGTCCAGGTCCGATCCTTTTTGAACGCAGAGGCATCAAAGTTTTGCGTTTTGACCCAACAAGACTGGTGCAAATAAGGCACCTCTTGATGCGATCTGGATGCCGCTGCGCACCACCTGAAGGCAGGCCATAGTTACATGAGGCCCGACACGATTCTGTATTCATTTCAGTCAGCCAAGCGCCCCTTTTCTATGCCCAGGAGTCAAAGGTCTCTTGCAAAAGTCTGCTCAGCTGAGGTTGCTTTGCGATGTCGTTGTGCCCACATGGGAAACTGTGCAGCCTCACAATATCAAGGCAACATATCAAGGCAACAAAAGTTACAGTACCAAGTATTGATGGAGCACGCTTCCTGCATAAAAGGTTGCGAAACGGCAAGAGGTCCGCCATTGCGAGCAAACAGCAAGCTCCGCATTAAGTAGCTGTCCAGAGAGTTCACAGCGGGTTGGATAGGTTGCAGGCAAAAAAACACAGTATCTATATGCATTATGAACAGATTTGTGTGAATATATATGTATATATATATTATTTATGGTACACCCAAATTATACCAGCGTTGACCCCAAGAAGTTTGCTTGGTCCAAGTCCAAACTCATTTTGTGAATTGGTATTGGCAATGTAGGCGTCAGGCACCAAATCATTGCCACGGCGTCTGATTTTGTGAACAACACCAGCAATCCCTTGCTGAATGTTTAAAGACACAGTCCACCAAAAGTTGTGTCGGCGCCTAGGCCTCTTCGCCGTTCAAAAAGGGCACCCCCAAGCAATTCAAAGCTTGCTCGCTGCATTCGGTTCTCTTTCCTGCCCCCAACAGACCGCATCTCGCACCCCATATGGGGTGCCCCTTTGCGTATGGTTGACAGGCATCTTTACCATTCAAAAAGGGCACCCCCAAGCAACGCCCAGATTTCTTGCAAGCCTTGTTTTTCCTACCCATCCTCCTGCGCTATGCCTGTCTTCCACCTAGCCCACAGCATTCTGTTCCCTCTCCTGCCCGCACAGATCACACAGTATCTTAAGAGACGCACACCTTCCGGACACCCCTGGTCGAACACGAAGACAGTGGCCACCAACCGCACATCTCCCTTTCTTGGAAGAGTTCCAACCACTTTTCGCGCCCCGTTGTCCCCTCTTGCCTATCGTCGACATGAACTCCCACCCCTGGTAGATAGAAGACGGTTTACATTGCCTCCTGGGCCCCTCATGATGCTAATGATGCACGACTGGCCGTCAATTACACCACTTGCATCACAACACCCCAAAAGCCATACACGTTCAATCCCTTTCGAGTCCTCCCTTTTTTCGTTCTCCCCCACCAGGCTCTGGGCTCGCCCTCCGAATTTGACCCGTGTGCGAACACCCCCCCACACACACACACACACCCTTTACTCACTTCGTTCGCCCAACCCAACTCCAGCCTAGCCTATCGGCTGGCTTTTGTGATATATGCCGGGCTACCATATCAATACATATAATGTACTGTGTATGTGTGTATATATATATATATTCATTTAATATAATGTGGCATGTTTGGGGGGCGGTGAGTCATTGCAAACATTTGCAAACGGTTCCTGTGGCAAAAGATACTATTCCAAGTAGTACCTGGATCCAAGGTTCAAAGGTTCAACATGTCTAGAAAGCACTCCAATGCTCACAAAATAGGCAGGAAAAGAAGACTTTTCAGGGGTGATATAGATATATATATATATGTGTGTTGTATATCTATATATATATATGTGGAAACAGCAGACCGCCTCAAACCCTCGCGCACTTTCCTGGCATGGCGACGGAAAAGCCTGTCTAAGCAGAGGTAAACCTACGGCCCCTGTGGTTTGGGCCAGGATGCCGTACAAGGATTGGTATCAAGGATGGTTGGCTCAACGTTGCACGTTTCACAGTCCCCGCAATTCTGTTTGGTCCCAATCCGCCTGATTTCCGAACTGGACTGCCCGGAGCTGCGTGCCTGTGCACGTCTTCGCATCTGTTCTTCAGTTGGGCGGATGCTGAAATGTCCGGTTCGAATCAGGTCGTACAAAGCGGCACACGATCCTAGGACCTTGGTCAGTCCATCGGCCGGCATGGCCAAATGATCTACCCATTTCACTTCGCCCCCAAGCTCCCTGAAGTCTTGGCGGATGATCTGGATCTCGATGGCGGTCCGCCGGTCTTGGCCTCCCACGCTGTCCTTAGACAGGCGGTCGTACAGTGACTTTGCGTCCACCACGGCCAAAGACAGCACCAGGTGTCCTCCCTGCGAGTGAAATCCGCAGTTGGCAAAGGAGGCATCACTCACGACGCTCAACTTCATCTTCTCCAGAGGTTGGATCTGGAGGCTCATAGTGGAGTTCTTCTTGAGCTCATCCACCACCTGGTTGAGTTGGACGATGTCCTCGATGGTGAGCTTGGACAGCTTCGAAGATAACAGGCTGGATGGTCCGGCAGCGTCTGGTCGTCCCTCTCGGCTCAACCAATTCAATGCCCCACACGTGGCACGAGCGGCACTCACTTCCTCTTCGGTCGCGGCTGCCTTCCTGTCTGTCTTCCGCCCCTTCTCCAAAGGGACATGGTGGAGTCGTTCCTCGATGAACTTCTGCATGTCCACCAAGTAGCCCCCATCAGGTAGTTGTCGGATTCGACGACCATTGAAGGCGCAGCCATCTTTCTCCTTTATGAGGTGAACATACTTGCCGAAGGTGTACTTGGCGCGAAGCTCGCGTGGTGTTCTTGATGCCCTACGGTGAACAAATCATCCACTTCGATGGCTATCGCCCCGAGCAACTTCTTCCGGCTGCGATCATAGAGCTTCATGATGCATGGGTCCAGCGCCGACATCTCGTAGCCAAGGTTCTTGAGGTCCTCGGTTAAGTGCAGCGGGGCATCCACCAATCCATAGCAGCCGGCCATGATCATCACTATCTGTTCCGGGTGCAACCCGATCACTCCCTCCTTCGGCTGTTGGAAGTAGAGTCTTCCTTTTGGTCGTTCGAGCGGTTGGCTTTGGCAGAATGCGTTCTTCAAATCGCCCACCGTGGCCTTCATCCCCTCATTTGCCGCTATCTGCAGGAGCACGCTGAAGTTCACCGTGTTGAGCGTAGGCGAAAACCTCTCCAGGTCCAGGATGTCTGGGTCCAAGTCGCCCCGAATGCACAATCGCGACTTCTTCACTGCCGGTTCCCCTGGTTGTTCTCCTGGCTTGTATCGCCTGGCGATCTTGGTAGGCAGGATGCGGTCCTCTTGGCCTTGACTCCTCAACTCTTGGCGCACCTGTCTCGAAGTCTCCAGGTCCAGTACTTGCACCGCTCCACTCTGAGTGACTTTGTTCCACTCGGAGAGGTCAGACAGCTTCCATTCTTCTTGGTCTTGAGGGCTTTCTCGGGCCAGGCTGACTTCGTCTTGCCCTTTCTTTTCCCCAACGTAGTTCCGAGCCTCCTCGACATTCTTGATGTAGAAGATGGTCTTGCCTTTCCATCGTTTCTCTTCGTGCTTGGTGATTGGCTCGGTCCACGAGTCCTCCTCGATCTTCTCGGAATTCTCCCTTCTCACATGCGTCTTGCGGTTCTCCGTCATCAGGTTGAGGGGAATTGGCAAGTCAGCATTGAACCTTGGATCGAACTTGGCCGTCATCTTCCGTAGGTGGTGACGAGTCACCTCTCCCTTGTTCCAGTCGATGGTCCATTTGTCCTTCTCATCCGTCACCCACCGGAGATGGTGTAGCCCATGTTGGCGGATTTTGGCCTCTTCTTCGATCTGCTCCTCCTCCTCGGCTAGAAACCATTCTCGAGCATGTAGGTATGGAGCCAAATGCCCATGTTGGCCAGCTCGTTGTTGCCAGCGATAGATGGGCCCTGCGACTGGACCAGGGATTCCGTCCAGTCGATTGGCCGTCATCTCCGACTGCCGAAGTGCTTCCCTCAGTTGTGGGTTCAAGCCGTCCAGGTTCTCTGGCTCGATGTTTGACGGCATCACCGGTGGCGTCTCTGGCACCCCTTGAGGAAAGCCTGGATGATGCTTCTTCTCGGATCTTGAGCTTTCACTTGCAGCCCTTGAAACCGGAGGTTCTTCTTGCTCAGGTTCATGGACTGACCTCCTTCGTTTGGGCAGTGCCTCTGGCGGTCCTGTAGCATCATCCTCATCCATGTACTCAGGGACGTACTCGATGGTGTCCACGGGATCCTGGAACTGGGCTCGTTGCCTGTCTGCAGCTCGTTCTCTTTCTCCGATTCCGTCATCTCCGGAACCTTCCGCTTCTTCCAGTTCCGGTGGAAACTCTTCCTCTGTGATGTCCTTGTACCCAGTTCGATGAGAACCGCGCTTGAACTCGTCGATCAGCTCTTGGCACTCTTGGACCACTGCCTCGATCCCCGTCTTTTCATCTGTAGTTGCGGGCCTGCATTGCTCCCGAGCCACCTTCCATAGTTCCCCCATCATGGAGATCCACAAATTGGCCCCATCCGGAGCGATGACTATGCCTGGGCCAACCCACCGAGCTTTGGTGGAGATTGAGGCGTCGTCGACGATGCCTCCATGTTTCCTCTTCTTCAGTCGAGGCACTCGGAAGACGAACACGTACTCGCCAGGCTTGTAGTCTGTCCAAACTCGTGGCCTTGCCCGCAGCGCTTTCTTCAGGGTGTTCTTGGCGTTCACTTCGCAAAAGGCTTTGTGGGCCACGGTCCTCATATGATGCAGCCGCTCGATGTCATCGGTGAGCACCCCATTCAGCAAAGTTGGGTCGATCGCCTCATCGGACAGGATGGAAGTTGGCACCCTGGGCCACTGGCCAATTTGCCTCTGTATTGGGGCGAAGCCTGAACGGTTGGAATACCTGTTTTTGGCTTGTTCTACCTCGGCCATCAACTGTTTGAGGTCTTTGAAGGATTGCACCACCACTTCGCTTCGGGCTTTGTCCAAGAGCTCTTTGAAGTGCCCTCCATGTCTTTCTGTTTTCCCCTGCTGCCATGGTGCTTTCGAGGCAATCTGGTGAACAACGATTCCTTCAGCCGTTGCCCTTTGGATAAACTCTCCAAGAAACTCTCGGCCAGCATCGCAGGTGATGACTTCAGGATGTCCGAAAGTTCTGGCCCAAGTGGCCTGGTAGGCCTCCCACACTTCGAGAGGGTTCTTGCCTGTCAAGGCCTCGCACATCTGGTAGTTGGTGCCCCAATCGACGATGTTCAGAACCGGCACGGTCTGCTTGCCGTCTCGTAGAAAAGGGCCAGTCCCAGGACCCTGCTTGGTTGATAGGCTCTGGGCAGCGCTGTAGGGCGAGCAGCCTTGGGATGTCTCTTCGCTTGGCAGACATCGCACACGAACTTCTTCGATGCCCATTGCACCAATTCTCCACGGACTCTGGCTGCTCTCAAGAATCGGATGAACTCTCTGGCCTGTGGATGGCCGACTGCTCTGTGCACCTTCATCACAGCCTTCTTTTCCTCCTCCGTTGGCTCGTAGTCTTCCACACTCCTGAAGTGGATCGGAATCCCCTGGCTGGTCCTCATCTTCTTCCTCCTCCTCCCGCGAGCCACGGCTTTGCAGTCTCTCTGGGTATCGCTGTGCAAGTCGGGGCTTGCCATTCTCCAAAGGCACGTGGAAGTGGTTCTTGTCGCACTTGACCTCCAACTCCTCCAACACCTGGGGCATGTTAGATAGCCACTTCGTTCGTTTTCGATTGAGGCCCGTGCCATCCACGTTCATCCCGAACATGCACTGGTCACAGATGACCGTTTTCACCGCAGTCAGGGAAGCCAGTGATTGGAGTTCTGGCTCCTGCCAAGACGTAGCTCCATCTGGATGTTCAAAAAGAATGGCTCCACCTCGCTTCAGCTGCCACTTGAGCACGGCCACTGCGAGCTCCAGGTGCTCTCGGCCAATCTTCAGCAGCTCAACCTTCCGATGGGGCTGCATCCGAGACCAGTTCAGCGCTTGCATCCGGCTAAATGCCGTGCATGGAGGGCATGCCAGAATCACTTCAGGCCTCTCTTCTCGCAATCGCCGCCACATAGCCTCTCGATGCTTCGGGTCGCCGAGGTCCCAGCCGGTGTCCAGGTCGAAGCAAGTGCCCGCCGGATGTCCCATGCGCTCCAAGTGCGGGTTGATGCGAGGTGGACTGTAGAGCTCCGTGAGAGTGACGCCCAGCTTGTCCTTGGCCTTCTTCATGGCATTCTGGAGCATCTGCCGGGTTTTCCGGCTGAAGTGTGTGCTCTTCCCATCAGCCCAGCTGTCTTGAAACTCTCCCCGTCGGGTTGGCCGGAAGTTCACATAGATTTCATTCGCCCGGTCCGGGATTTTGCCTTCAAAGCGGCTCCATTGTCCATCCACCTTCGTGTAGTAGTGCTCGGGAGACCATGTAGTAGGGATCTTTCCCAGCTTGGGCTCGCTTGGCCCACCTGATGGCCCTGGCGCTGTGACATCTCACTTCGGACCAAGCCTCTTCTTCTAGCCGTCGAACTCGTCGATCTCCACCACCGGGATGTTCGCTGGGCTGCTTGTCACTGACACCCTTGACCAAGCCGTCGAGGGTTGTGACATTACATGTGAACCGCCGACTTCTCCTGGCGGATCTCTTGTTCTCGGTTGGCCACACCTGCCCGCTTCACCTCCTCCGCCAGGCACTGGATTTGACTGGCGTTCATCTGGGAGAGCTGTATCGTGGTGGCTGCCTGCTCGTTCCTCAACTGCTGCATCATGATCTGCACGCGCGCGTCCATCTCCATCCGCAGGTCCTGCTTCGGTGAGCTCATTGACTCCGGGTCGGAACCCGGCGTACGAGGCATTGGGCTTGCCTCCACGAGTCTCCCTCGAAAAAGACATGACATTCACTGTGACATGGCCGCTGGCTAACTCGCGCAAAGGAACTGAAACATGATGTGCGGGGATGTTCATGACCATGTCCTTCAACTTGATGCTAACCTCAAGTACCCTCAACAGTTTGATTGGGAGAAGAAGTGGAACGTCTCCTTGAACAACGGTGGTCTCCAAAATTCCATTGATGCCTCCGATCCCAATCGGAATCAATGCGACCCCCTCGACCACCGCGGTTCCACCTACGCCCTTGGCTGTAGATTTCTTGGGCGCCCATTTGATCCGAAGACCTCGATTCGAAAGTTCACGTTCGAGTCGATGAAGCGGCTCAAACCCCACAAGACCGGGGAAGTAGCCTCGGTTCAGCCTCTGGTCTTTCAGGGCCTGGCGGGTGTCGTGATAGCTAGCCAAGGCGCTCATCACGTCCTGCTCGTCCATGATCTCGTCCAGGTCGCCGTCTGCCAGCAGGATGTAGTTTTCATCCTCTTCATCATCCCATTCCTGGTAGGTCTTGTCGTCCAGGTCATAGTTGTTGCCATGGGCGGACTCAAGGACAAAGCTCTCTTCCGCGACGTAGGAGCCCTTGGCTTTCTCCTTCTCCCGGATGACCTTATCGAGTCGTCGGAGGGATGTGGTGATCTCTTTCCGGCCGTATTTGCCCTCGGCCCAAGTCAACAGCCGCTGCTCCTGTGACTCATTGAGCGCGGCTTGGCGGTACAGAATGTACCCTTTTGCGCCGTCTGGCAAATCCACACCCTCCTTGGCCAAGGTCACGAAGGCCCTTTCCATGCGCTTGGTGTATTCTCCAAACGTCTCCTTGGCGCCTCGAGGTTGGCCGTACACTGCAGCCTCAAATGCCCTTGGGAGGGATACCTCCAGGTGGGGCATGAAGTAGTCCCTCAACTTGGACATCACATTCTTGACCCCCTGCTCGCAGGCGATTTCATCGATCTCCAGGTCGTCGACCGCCGTGGCTGCAACTCCGCTAAGTTGGCGGAGCAACTTCACTCCTCTCTTGGCCTTCACCACTTCGGTCTCGAACTCCCACAAAGCCACCTGCTTCTCATACTGCCGAAACGTCACCTCCGGGTTCTCCCCGTCGTAGCCCGGAGCTGGGTCTCGGTCACGAGGAGCGTTCTCGCTCCTGCCGCCTTGGATGCCGCTCGTGCTAGCCGCTGCAAACCGGTCGCCAGGCCGACGGGTTCCGCCTTCATCTCCGCTCATGCCTATGCCTTGCCGCCACCAGGATCGAAACTCGGCTCCGCGGTACCACTGTGGAAACAGCAGACCGCCTCAAACCCTCGCGCACTTTCCTGGCATGGCGACGGAAAAGCCTGCCTAAGCAGAGGTAAACCTACGGCCCCTGTGGTTTGGGCCAGGATGCCGTACAAGGATTGGGATCAAGGATGGTTGGCTCAACGTTGCACGTTTCACAATATCTATATATTTGTATAGATGTACTCTAGACTCTATATTTACATGTAGTAGATCATCTATTGTGTGCAGAAAAATTGAACGAACAAAAATATCAGAAAAGAAAGTAAGGCTCCCTTTAAAGTATCTTTGTTTATATTATACAAAAGCCGTGTCCCACTTCATTCTATGGATGCTGTCCTGAAGCTCAGACGAGTTGCGGCACAGCTCCCATCTCAGACAAACGCTGTCCCTGCTCAAAGGGCACTTTGGTGTCCTGTGTTCCATGAAGAATGGTCACCTCGGGTCTTCAGGTCTTCACTAGGGATTTTCGTTGTCCAAAGTACCCCGAATTTGTACAACCAGTCTCACACGTTCATACAAGTCATGCCAGGAAAGAAACAAGCAGTCTAGTCTAGGACTCTTCAGCAATCAGACTCCATAGCTCCCTGAGATTCGATGAAACTTTAGCCAAATTGCCGGCATCTTCTCTGCAACAAGGCAAATCTTGGAAGCTGAGTCAAACTGTAGGTGGCCCATGATCCGAGCAAGCCGTCGGCTGAGGCCTCACATTGCATGACGAGTTCTGAAAGTAAGTGTTGCGAGCCACAAACTGAAGTCTAATAGCAATGGCCTCCAACCTAGAAGCGATGGCCTCAAACCAAGATGGCCTCCAACCTGGAAGCGATGGCCTCCAACCTAGAAGCGATGGTCTCCAACCTAGAAGCGATGGCCTCCAACCTAGAAGCGATGGTCTCCAACCTAGAAGCGAGGGCCTCCAACCTAGAAGCGATGGCCTCCAACCTAGAAGCGATGGCCTCCAACCTAGAAGCGAGGGCCTCCAACCTAGAAGCGATGGCCGCCAACCCAAAAGCGATGGCCTCCAACCTAAAAGCGATGGCCTCCAACCTAAAAGCGATGGTCTCCAATCTAGAAGAGATGGCCTCCAACCGAATAGCGATGGCCTCCAACCGAATAGCGATGGCCTCCAACCTAATGGCAAACGATAGCCGCATAGCCAGTAGTGGCACCAGGCAACAATGAAAGAACAAGCACTCAGCTCTGCAAAATGTGTGCATAAGTTGTTGGTATAACGCGCTCTACGCACTGGAGGCCTTCCCGGAAGTCCGGCCACGCTGCTGGTGTCACCAATGCAGAAGCTGCTCTGGGCAATGACAAGAAGGGTGCCTGGAAGCAAAGAAAGTGCTCCACGAGCGCAGCGATCGCAAGTGGTCGTGCAACTGCTGAGTCCAAAATAATGTAGCTAGCATATCTAGCATTGGCATCCAAGTGAACTTACATCGCTTGTGGTCTCCTGCCTCAAGAACCAAACCTTTGCAGCGTCGGCCACTCTCCAGAAGCTTAGAGAGAGCTGACAAAGCAATTCCAGTTCCAAGACCTGACTGCACAGGCACCAATGCAAAAGTATGTCTTTGTCGGAAATGAGACAGCCTCGGTGTGCTACAGGAGGACGGACGGGACGGCATAAACTGACCGTGCGGCAGGCCAGAGTTGCTGGTCAGCGTCGGTGGTAAGGACTAGCAAGTAACTTGCTGGTCAGGACTTGGTCAACTGTAAGCAGAACCGACCCTCAAACACTAAGATTCATGCGATCAGGTACCAAGATAACCCCCCTTCCATTGCACTCAACAAGCCACCGTAATAGCGATGGCCTCCACCCTACTAGCGATGGCCTCCAACAAAACAAAAACATCTGTCTGACCGCACGAGAGCATCCAAAGGACTGAAGAAGGCGGACCTCCAGCTTTGGCAGACCTTTACGTAAGATTTCAACTGCACGAGGGTCCCCTTCCACTGCCACCTGTGACGTCTTCGGTCTTCGGCGTCTTTTTCAGTTGCAAAAGTGCCGCTCTGACCTGGGCCTAACTTGGCTTCCCCGGGCCTAACTTGGCTAAAGCTCTTGAGTTATGTATGGCAGCATCACGCCCCGTTCGGCCCCTCCGTTGAAGTCGTTCAGAAGTCAATCCTTCAGCGTTTAGGGTCACCGACGGCAAACACAGGACCCTACACTCCCAAGTGTTCTTCACCCTTCTGCATCAAGTCTTGTTGGCCTTTTGTCGCGGAGTCGCGGACTTTCATTCTCTAAGACCATCTGTCTATGACCTGCGGGTTGCGGAGTTGAAAATGGCAGGTGCAGCTGAGCTTCTGTGTCCCCAAACGATGACCTCAGCAGTGAGACAACATGCTCACCAATGAATCAAGGCCACGAATCATACCAAGTGAGCATTTTGTAATCTATCAATGCCCTTCTGTGCAGGTCCATCCTGCTAAGTCCCTCTCTGTCAACCTGTCTCGCACCAAAATTTGTTTCAGGCTCTTCAACCTGAGTCATTTTCAAGGAATTCATTGACTTGTTCTTATATCTGGATTTGCTTGACTGAAGTGGCTTTTGTGACGATGGAAGTTTGTTTGATGCCTCTGACTCTTTGGCCAAATCAAGCCCTTCCAAACATCGATTGGCTTTATGGTCAAAGTACCTCCTCAAATGAAGCGTCTGCCTGATCCAATGTGGCCAAAACATCAGCGACAGCGCTAGCCTTCAGCAGTCGAAGCAGTTTGAGGCAACAAAAAAGTACTGCAGGTCCGACGTCAAAAGAAAATCTGCAGGTCCACAGAGTCCACAGACTGCAAATTGAGTCTTACATAGTTTCTTCGTAGAAGAATGCACACCAAAGTTAAATCTTGGAGAGATGATATGCCAGATTTCACACCTCCGTGGGCCGACAAAAGTCGGAGTAGCCGCAGCCACAGTAGTCAATTGCTGTGACCTGCAAATGTCCAATATCTGCTCACACTGCTCCGTGTGCGAAAGTGTGGCAACAAATGTATATATATATATATGTCGCTATTGGCAATGTAGAAATGTTCTGCATCAGTTTGATCAATTTTCCTCGATGCTCATTGCATCGTCAAGTTATTTTCACCGATTGGGCCTTCTGTAGAAGCATGTTCCTCTGGGAAGACGGGAATAACTTTATCTGTGGAGAGTATCCAACCGTGCTGCCAAAAGGAGGAATACACAAGAAAACAAGTAGGTTCTGCAACGGCCAAGCGTAAAGGGTAGATGTTTTCAGATAAAACATGTCAAATTTAGTTTCATGCTCTACTGCACTGGGCCGTTACTGTCCAATCTCGCAAGTTTTGTCCGTCACAGAATGCACCTCACAACAAAGCGGTTCCTGCATAAGCAACTCGTAGAGCCAGCAACGGTGCAGGACCCCTACATTTCCTCCCTGCCTTAGCAATTTTAGCGACATGGAAAGAGCATGACGATGCGCTAGAACCATGATTGAACTTTTGAAACCAAGTGCATCAAAACATCTACTAGGAACAAGAAGCTACTAGGGGCTCCTGGCATCGCTACTAGGAGCAAGGACACTACTAGGGGCTCCTGGCCGTACTACTAGGGAGCAAGGACGCTACTGGAGGCTCCTGGCCGTACTGCTAGGAGCAATGACGCTACTAGGGGCTGCTGGTCGTCCTCCTACAAGCAAGGACGCTACTAGGGGCTCCTGGCCGTACTACTAGGAGCAAGGACACTACTAGGGGCTCCTGGCCGTACTACTAGGAGCAACTAGGAGGAAGGACGTAGGAGCAAGGATGCTACTAGGGGCTCCTGGTCGTACTACTAGGAGCAAGGACGCTACTAAGGGGCTCCTGGCCGTACTACTAGGAGCAAGGATGCTACTAGGGGCTCCTGGCTGTAAGCAAGGATGCTACTAGGGGCTCCTGGCCGTGCTAGTAGGAGCAAGGATGCTACAAGGACGCTACTAGGGGCTCCTGGCCGAGCAAGGACGCTAGTAGGGGCTCCTGGCCGTACTACTAGGAGCAAGGATGCTACTAGGGGCTCCTGGCCGTACTGCTACTAGGGGCTCCTGGCCGTACTACTAGGAGCAAGGATGCTACTAGGAGCTCCTGGCCTCACTACTAGGAGCAAGGATGCTACAAGGGTCTCCTAGCCGTACTACTAGGAGCAAGGACGCTAGGGGCTCCCCTAGTAGCATCCTTCCTCCTTAGTAGTACGACCAGGAGCCCCTTGCGTCCTCCTAGTAGTACGGCCAGGTCCTAGTAGTACGGCCAGGAGCCCCTTGCTCCTAGTAGTACGGCCAGGAGCCCCTAGTAGCGTCCTTGCTCCCAGTAGTACGGCCAGGAGCCCCTAGTAGCATCCTTGCTACTAGGAGCAAGGATGCTACTAGGAGCTCCTGGCCGTACTACTAGGAGCAAGGATGCTACTAGGAGCAAGGATGCGAAGAAACGGTTGGGAGATGGTCTGGTCCTGACTTCAGCCGAGTTGCCCATGCAAGTAGAGCACACGATGCTTCACTTCTGAGCGAGGCTTTGCTCGGATCCCGCGGACCGTGCCATTGGGACTCACAATGCGAACAGGTTCTGCAGTTGGAAGGCCTCAGGAAAACTGTGACCTCAGAGTTCTATCAGCTGAGGCGAGGGGGAATCCATTTTTTAAAGGTATGTTTTCAAGACACAAGACAAGGCATTACGCCAGCATAGACCCCAGATAGTAAAAAAACTTTTCCGGCAGCTCTTCCTAGGCTTGAAATAGGAAACCCAATAGCTCACGCTATCTAGGGACTGCGCCAGCATAGACTCCAAATAGGAAAATGACCTTTCGCAGCACCAGCAGCAACGGCGCCAGCACTCCCAAGCGCACACAGCAGCAGCACTCTGCACAAAAGTTCCCAAGCGCACACAGCAGCGCGACCCTGCAGCGGCAATAGCACCCAAGCTAGCAAACGCACACACGCAGCTCTTCCTATACTTGAAGTAAAAACCCCAATAGCTCAGGCTATCTGGTGAAAAACAATACAAAAAGTGTTCCAGAATATGTAACTTAAACTAAAAACAAAAATGTAAAAGCAGTAAAACAAGTGTCAACAAAAATCAATAAAATCAACAACTTTAGTATTGGATTTGTTCGGATTTCAGTGGAAGGAAGGGGATCAAACAATTGAATCAAAACCAACCTGTCACAACCTACTTTGATCACACAAGAACATGTGCCCTATCAAAGCACCTGTTCCCACCATTCTTTCTCCCACTTCATCATTCAACCATTCCCGGAAAAAAAAGAACAAGGTCTGACAGAACCCTGAGAGCCCTGAGCCCTCACAGAGTTGACTCTCACCATAAATATCATGTTGCCCCGATGAATCAGTGAGACAACGCAAACCCAATGTTGTCTCCCAAAACAAAGAATCCCACATTCACACAAGCTCTTTTTTGCTCCCTCGTTGTTTGAAAGAGATGGAATCACCTGACTCCTGCTGAGCTTGCAGCAGTCACACAAAGGCTCGCCTTTCCAAAAGATAATGTCAGCCATGGTCCTTGAAAGATTGCAATCCATCTTAAGACTATGGCCAAGCTCGTGCAGGGGAGCGGGGCCGGCTCCGCTTGTAGTATTCACACCAGCGATACTAGTCCTACTGATACTGGTATTACTACAACTACTACAAATACAACAGCAACAACAACAACTACTACTACTACTACCACCACCACTACTACTACTACTTCTACTTCTACTTACTACTACTACTTACTACTACTACTACCACCACCACCACCACCACCACTACTACTACTACTACTAGACCTACTGGTACTAGTATTACTACAACTACTACAAATACAACAACAACAACTACTACTACTACTACTCCTACTCCTACTCCTACTCCTACTCCTACTACTACTACTACTACTACTACTACTACTACTACTACTAACTACTAACTACTACTACTACTACTACTACTACTACTACTACTACTACTACTACTACTACTCCTACCGCTCCTACTACTACCACTTCCACTACTACTACTACTACTACTAATACTAATACTACTACTATTACTACTACTACTACCACCACTGCTACTACTACTACTGCTACTACTACTACTACCACTACGACTACTACTACTACAACCACAACTACTACTGCTACTACTACTACTACTGCTACTGCTACTACTACTACTACGACTACGCTTGCAGCGCCTTCTACAGAGGGTGCCCAGCTCACTGAGCGAGCGGTGCTCGCTCGCGCAGGGGAGCGGGGCCCGCTCCGCTTGTAGTATTCGCACCAGCACGCCTAGTCCTGCTAGTTCTACTACTGCAACACTAACACTACTACTACTACTACTACTACTACTACTACTACTACTACCGCAACCACAACAACAACTACTACTACTACTACTACTACCACTACTCACTACTACTACTACTACTACTACTACTACCACTACTCCTACTCCTACTACTACTACTACTACTACTACTACTACTGCTACTGCGACTGCTACTGCTAATGCTAATGCTACTACTACTACTACTACTACTACTACTACTACTACTGCTGCGGCTACTACGACTACCACTACGACTACCACTACCACTACTACTACTACTACTACTACGACCACTACTACTACGACTACGCTTGCAGCGCCTTCTACAGAGCGGGCCCCGCTCACTGAGCGAGCGGGGCTGCGTAGGGAGCGGGGCCCGCTCTTCAGGGGAGCGGGGCCCGCTCGCGCAGGGAGCGGGGCCCGCTCCGCTTGTGGTATTCGCACCAGCACCACTAGTCCTACTGATTCTACTACAACAACTACTACTAGTACACCACCAACAACAACAACTACTACTACTACTACAACTACTACTACTACCACGACTACTAGTACTAGTACTAGTACTAGTACTAGTAGTAGTACTACTACTACTACCACTACCACTACCACTACTAGCACTACTAGCACTACTAGGACTACTAGTACTGCTACTACTACTACTACTACTACTACTACTACTACTACTACTAGCACTACTAGTACTACTACTACTACCACTACCACTGCCACTACCACTACCACTACACTACTACTACTACTACTACTACTACTACTACTACTACTACGACTACGACTACGACTACGACTACGACTACGACTACGACTACGACTACGACTACGAATACTACTACGACGACGACGACGACGACTACTACTACTACCACAACCACTACTACTACTTCTACTACTACCACTTCTGCTACTACTACTACTACTACTACTACCACTTCCGCTGCTTCTACTACTACTAGTACTACTAGTACGACTACTACTACTACTACTACTACTACTACCACGACTACTACTACTACTACCACTACTACTACTACTACTACTACTACTACTACCTCTACCACTACTACTACAACCACCACTAGTACTACGACTACCACTTCTGCTGCTACTACTACTACTACTAGTACTAGTACTAGTAACTAGTAACTACTACTACTACTACTACAACCACTACTACTACCATCACCACTACTACTACTACTACTACGACTACGACTACGACTACCACTACCACTACGACTACTACTACTACTACTACTACCGCTACTACTACTACCACTACCACTACCACTACTACGACTACGCTTGCAGCGCCTTCTACGGAGCAGGCCTGCTCACTGAGCGAGCGGGGCCCGCTCCGCAGGGGAGCGGGGCCCGCTCTTCAGGGGAGCGGGGCCCGCTCTGGCGCAGGGGAGCGCCCGCTCCGCTTGTAGTATTCGCCCCAGCACCACTATAGTCCTACTATTCTACTACTACAAGTACTACTAGCACACCCACAACAACAACAACTACTACTACTACTACTACTACTACTTATTACTACTACTACTACTACTACTACGACTACTACGACTACTACTACTACCACTACTACTACTACTACTACTACTACTACTACTACCACTACCACTACCACTACCACTACCACTACCACTACCACTACCACTACCACTACCACTACCACTACCACTACCACTACCACCACACTACCACTACCACTACCACTACTACTACTTCTACTACTACTACTACTACTACTACTACTACTACGACAGCGCTTGCAGCGCCTTCTACGGAGCGGGCCCCGCTCACTGAGCCCAAGCTCACACACGCACGCAGCAGCAGCACACAGCAGCGGCACCAGCGCCCAAGCTCCCACGCGCACACAACAGTCGCACACAGCAGCGGCACCAGCACCCAAGCTCCCACACGCACGCATCCCACGCGCACACAACAGTCGCACACAGCAGCGGCACCAGCACCCAAGCTCCCACGCGCACACAGCAGCACCACACAGCACCGGCACCAGCACCCAAGCTCCCACGCGCACACAGCAGCGGCACCAGCGCCCAAGCTCCAAGGCGCACACAACAGTCGCACACAGCAGCAGCACCAGCGCCCAAGCTCCCACACGTACACATCCCACGCGCACACAACAGTCGCACACAGCAGCGGCACCAGCGCCCAAGCTCCAACGCGCACACAACAGTCGCACACAGCAGCAGCACCAACGCCCAAGCTCCCACACGTACACAGCAGCAGCACCACACAGCAGCGGCACCAGCACCCAAGCTCCCACGCGCACACAACAGTCGCACACAGCAGCGGCACCAGCACCCAAGCTCCCACGCGCACACAGCAGTGGCACCCTACAGCACCCAGGCTCGAAAGCGCACACATGTATCTCTTCCTATACTTGAAGTAAGAACCCCAATAGCTCACGCTATCTGGGGAATAAGACACATGCAGACTATGATTCTGATCACACATGCTCGGTCTTGTGTGACACTATCATTGATTGAAAACAAGTTTTTTCCTGCCTGGAAATGGGCCAAACGCCTCATCCTCTACATAGCCCAAGCGCTGTGCAAGATTCTGTGTGCGCGAACCTGATGGCCTGTGCGGCTATTGATGGAGCATGGTTCTCAGGGTGTTCCAAGCCATTCTCAAAATGATGTGGACACTCTGCACACCTGGTGGGGTCGTCTGGGTCAAAGGGTGGCCAGTTCACCAAAAAGCCAAAGGTAATCGCAGACTGCATGGGGCACCGCAATATGAACAAGCCTTGCTAACTGACTAGACAACTAGCTGATACCCTTGAGCCTTTGTTGTCTCTAGACCCAACTGCACCAATACTTACAAAGGGCAATTGTTCAAACGAGTCTAGCGGAATAAAAATTTAAATCATTCTCAATCCGTCCGAGTTCTGCGTCATCGTCGGAGTATCGTTTTGCAATGATGCTTGTTGAGTACTGTTGTGCTGTCTGTCTGGTGATGTTTTGCCTGTTTCTGAGCAACATCTAGCTCAGACTTGTTGTTTGATCCAGCAGCTGCAAGGCCATCACACGGAGAAGGATCTGTGCTGTTCGAAAAGGTCGTCACCTTGCACTCCCCCCTGTCGCAGAAAAGCAACTCAAAAGTTAAGCTGAAATGATGACTGGTTCAAAAAGAGCTCTGCAAGGAACCGCACACGACTTCCCAATTCCCAATGATGCTCCTTTGCCCAAAGTGCAATTGAGAGGTGGTGGCTGAGGTGAAATTTGGAACGGGAAATGCGAGAGGAGAGGAGCTGGTGTGCTAAAGGCAAAAAAGAAACAACAAAGAACAACCAAGAAGAAGGGGGAAAACAAACAAAGCAGCTACTTGTGCAGTTCATGTGCATTGTGCATCCTTCACGTAATGCATCACCCCCACGTGGGAGACGGCTGTTGGCAAAAGCATTGTGCGCGTGAAACGGCTCCATCGCATTTGCACATGCTTAGGAACTAAAATCATGTCAACAAGTTTGAGCATGTTTCAGAACCGCAGACGGAAGACCTCCTATATACAGGCGCATCAAAGCTTGAGTTCAACATGCATGTATGCGAGGGCTGCTTCAAGCGAGGAGAGGTTGCATGCAGACTGGGTGCAAGCCTGCTGATGCCATATTGCCCTAGCCAATGAAGAGAGTCACTGGCTTCTTTTAACTAAAGTACTCTCGCAGAATATGTGCTTAGATATGTGCTTCAAGGGCATAGCAGTACCTCGATTCGATCCGCAAGTATATCTTCTCAAGCAAAACATGACCATGCTGGCACACACGGCCCCTGAGCTTGGCTGGCAAACTGCTGACCTCACTGCAAACTCGGTGCTGCCTGGCATATCCTTGGCCATTTGGTTGAGAAGCTTCGCAGCCTGGAAATGAAGTGCAAAGTCTTTTGACAGGAGGCACGGCATGAATACCAAGGAAAGTAGCACAAATCATGAGGAAACTTCGAAATGCGTACACTTACATAGCATAATGTGTACAATCTACATCTGTAATTGGTGACTAGATACACAATACAGTACAATATGTTGTGGGTAGTGAAGGCCCTGGTCAGGGCTTCTTCACAGACCCGCAAAGGAGCCAATTCCCAGCCACCAAGTTCCCGCTGATAGGTTGCATGAGGCTCAATTAGGTAGAGATACAAAATCCAACCTGTGTGTTCAGAACAATGCACTCGTTAGGTCCTTGTTATTGACAGGACAATCTAAACGGACAAGAGCGCAAGCAAATTAAGAAATGCATCGTTTGTTGCTTGCAACTCGCGTAACAAAAAGTGGGAACAGGAGTAAGGAAAGTACGTTCACTGGTAACCTCCTGTGCCTCGGTATGGCGGCTGGCTTTCCGGTACAGCTGAACTGCCTGAGCATCTTCTAGCGCATCAAATTTTGCTGGCACGTATGCGCAATGATCAGCCGTCGAACAAGAAAGGTTGAAATCACACCTCCAAGAAACCATGAGAATCCTAAAACGGATAGCCCATTGAACATGTCTGTTTGCTGGCAGTCTTCACCTTCTTGGAGACTCTTGCGGATCACTACTTGGATGAATGAAAAGCCTAAGTGGCTTGAGACTGATCGTCCAAAAACCAGCTTTATGCCTTGAGTTATCTCCCTTCTACAGTCTGGACCTCAATCTTCTTGTTCTTGTCAAGAAGGTGTTGTGCGTACTTAGCCAGCAAGCCTGTCAGGGTGCAATGCCATGCTAGTTAAAGCAATTGATACTTGGTGCCCTTTCCTTTGCCTGATCTCTGTAGACCTACATGAACTCAAATCTACTTATATAAGCCGTCTGAGAACCTGTTGGCACCAGAGACCTCAAAATCTGCAAAGCTAAAGTTCTACCTATAACGTTCAAGCTAACGTTCAAGTCTATATACACTCTTTTCTTAGGGACAAAAAACACAAAGCAATTCTTTCACGCTCGCAATCCATCCCTTCGATCAAAAAGCGAGTCAGTTTAGATCATTCCTTTGTTTGTCCCCGAGGCAGTTGCGGGTGGTCGAAAGTAGTGTTCGTTGTTGAGCAGTATACAGTAGATATATATATATAATTGATTGACTGATTGATACTTGTCGAAATGCAACAGTATCGACCACGCAATAGACTTGCTTTGTGTGCCAAACACAGGGACACAAGAGTAGAGTAGGTGAGAGCAAAAGCAAACATTAAGAGTATAAATTATGGAGACAATGCAAACGAGCGGGGAACTCTTTGCTAATGGAAAGAGCAAGCTGTTTCCAGGAATCAAACTGTAGAACCTATAGAAAAAAGAAGGTCGAAGTAAGCTAGAAGAAACAAGCAGGGAAGGTGCTAGCGGCTAGCGACTACAAGTGCACCAAAGTTCCAATCAAAGACGGCCGAAGCATCAATGCCATTGGGGAGTTGAAGGATGAAGGGATGGGTGAGCAAGGAAAGGAAAGAATGTCAGGCTGATGAAATGAGTCATGGGTCGTGGAAGGGGATTGCGTGAGAACTGTTGGAAGCAGCCACAGGATGATTGATAGGACAAGTATGCTGCCAGGTGTTGTCTCATCTCGACTTTAATTCCTCATGGCCCAGCAGAAACCCTACCTTCAATCTGCTGAAAGTTGTGCTGTTGCGCCAGGTTTACGGCCAGCTCCCACTGGTTCAGAAGAACACACCTTGGAAATGCGCGATGTCCAAAGAGAGGAAAAAGGCTACACGGCACGGGCATTAAACTTCAACTGTTGGAACTAAACTGTTGGCAACTCGAGATCGATTGTCAAAGTTTGTAGGTTCAAACAATTGTTACAGTACTGCCATCGCACTTTACTTCTCGTTCTGCACTGTTTGTCATTGTACTTCAAACTTGTGCCCCAAGCGTGTCGACGGCCGTCTTCACATCTCCATGTCTGAGGAAAGCTTGGACCGCCTTTACACAGAACAAACACAGCACCCTTTTTCACTTTGGAAGAATGTCACTGCACAAAGAGCAAAAATCCCACCGTCCCTCAATCTGCCCGCAAACATATGAAGCACATTGTGTAGCACATGCATCTAGCGTCCGTACGCCTGCTCACAAAGCCCGACAGAGGCGAACTTGTTGCCAACCTCTGTCAAAAGTGGGCTACCTGCCGTAAGAAGCGACAAATGGCCAAGGATGGAAATGTGTGCACTGGCACTCGTTGCACAACCCAAAAGGTAGGTCATGTGGACAACCTTTCATGATTTGTCTTTTTAATCCTCGTCTCTTGGCCTTCTGGAAGTGATGGGATCAACCGTTCGAGCGCATCGTAGTCCTGGAACAACCCAAGTCTACAGGTTTGAAGCTAAGCAGCTAAGCTTCAAGAGCAACTCCATGTGGTTGACTTATGCGTACAACAACCGTGTGTGCATGTGCGACTCCCTAGAAAGCTTCTTCCATATGGTTGTGTCGTTTGGTCCGATGAGGAGCAGTTGAAAATGAGTCCAGGAGCCTCAAGAAAGTAGTAGGTGTCCACCAAAGCCGCACTATTGCCAGCCTTCAATTCACAACTGTCCCACGAAGGCCCACCAAGATCTCCCACGACAGAAACTCAAGGAAATGTATCGATTAGTTGCTGAACGCTGAACTGAAGGGCAAGAGAACGACGCCAGCATTGTGAAATGTCTGGCCAAGTCCTACTTACGCCATTCGTATAGATGTGGTGTCTTTGTGATCAATAGCTCTCTGACTCTTTGCACACGCACTTCCAATACGGACCTTCGCATAATAATTTGCGGCGTTGTGCCACCTGGACATGTGTAGCTTC
Source organism: Durusdinium trenchii (assembly GCA_963970005.1). Taxonomy (NCBI): domain Eukaryota; class Dinophyceae; order Suessiales; family Symbiodiniaceae; genus Durusdinium; species Durusdinium trenchii. The sequence goes on along the minus strand of CAXAMN010005302.1, from coordinate 121,502 downwards.
TGAGAACAACCTGCTGCCCTTGCCACTCCGTATACCACAATAAGGAACCTATGGCTTAGCATCTTCTATCAGGTCTTTAACCAATCAAGAGTCTGTCTAAGTCGGCTCAAAGAACTCTCCTTCGTCAATTGAATATCTTCCTGACTCGCTCATTCCTGGAACATCGGCTCCAACAGCCCGCACTTGCAGCGATCTGCGTAGTAGTCGCCAATGGCGCTCCAGGCTTGATGTAACAAATCCTCTCGCTGCAATGCTCGCATTTTTTCAAACAAAAACAAACACACTAAACACACGCAGTCTAGATTGAACTTGAAATATCTGAGCATGTTCATAATCTTGATCATCATGCTGAGTTGCCCTTCAACATCCATTAACCTTGTTTCGTGACTTTTCGGAGCCGAGTCGAGGCCTCATTCGCACCGTGCGCAAGCTGGATGACCCGGAACCAATCGCCCAAGCGTACTCGCAGGTCAATGGCCAGGTCCTCACCAGGCAAAGCCAAAAACGCTGATTCTGAGCAACTATGTATATGAGGCGGAGGAGGAGGAGGAAGGAGCTAAGGAGAAAATGCTGATGGTCACAGGGCGTCTGATTTTAGGTTGTTGACCACTGATTGTTGCGGCGTTGAGCGAGTATGACTATCGTATCAAAACCCTAAATGGCTTTCTACTGTGACTTTCGGATTCTGCCGGAGTCTTAAATTAAGCTTAGACGAAGGGTAAACAAAAGACCTTAAAGAGAGTATATGGTGGTTGATCAATATTCTTTCATGATGGAATGGAAATTTTTCACGAAAAGCAAAATTGTGGATCTTTCGCGGCCTCATCGCGGCCTCATCGCGAAGCATGGTCCTAAAACCACGTCTAGTTAACATGAGCTGGAACTATTATACGTTGGTATCACAAAATAGGGACTGACATCTTGCAGCATGACCCCAGCACAAGGTTGAGCATCTAGATCAAAAGAAAACATGAGCATGCTTAAAAAATACGAACATTATGATCAATAAAAAATTATCCTGAGTAGGTCCCCTGGTCCATTGTTCCCCCCTGGTCCGTCCATTGGTCCCCTAGCATTTTGGTCCCCGTGGTCCTTTGGTCCCCGTGGTCCTTTGGTCCCCTGGTCCTTTGGTCCCCTTGGTCCTTGTCCTGGTCCGCTGGCCTTGTCCACTGGTCAATATTGGACAAAAACACGAGGTTTGCGAGAAAACAAAGCGCTGCCCGGTTGCCTTGGTCCTTGCATCACTTCCTGAGTGCCCTTCACTGATGAGGCAACGGGGTGTGTAGTCAGTGCCTTTTGAGTCTGATGGTTTTTGATGTTTGGTTCGCTCTGGGGGAGGTTCCTCCAGTGCCACGAAATCTGCACTACTTTTGCCAATGCACTGGGTCTACCACAACAGATTTTCTAAACGTCACCCAGACACCCATCGCTCACACAAAATATTGCACGCACTCACCTAAGTCTTGTTGCTTCTGTGTTGTGTATTTTCAGGCTCAACCACTAAAATACAGTCAAATTCCGCTAAGCTGCAACTGCTAGCGCTCCTTTTTGTCGCGATGAGCTGCGTGCTTGAGCCAAGAATTGGCATGGTGCGTAAAAGCTTAGCTTTAGGTGATGTATTTCAACACCCCCCTCTGCTTTCGCAAGCGACGCGCGAATTAGCAGCTATGATCGGGCTAAGCCGTGATGCCAGCGTGAATCTTCCTTTAAAGATCACTCTATGGCACACGCTTTGAATGCATGCATGCAGCTCGAATTTAGTAGGATCGCCAGTTCCCAGTTGACCACCGTCCATAGTAGTCACGCGTCCACCACTGCCCTTGATAGAAGGTGTAGTACCCCCAGCGATCGCCATCTCGATACTCTCGGGCAGCAGCGCGAGCTGTGCGGAGAGCTCCCTCTCTTGCATCTCTCACAGGCACGGACTTCGATGTTGTGGTGGATGCTGGTGAAGGGATCGGTGGCGTCTTTGGTGCAGGTGGGTGCTGCAAGGTAGTTGGTGGACTTGGTGGGAATTTTGCCGTAGGCATCTGGCGAACGTCGATCTGGCCAATCGCATTGTAGCCAGCACTAGGTGAACTTTCACCTTCCGGTTCAGCTGATGGAGTAGCCCTCTGGCTAGGTGCAGCCTTTGGCGGTGTCTTTGGGGCAACAGCGTGAGCATTGCGTACAGAGGCAGCGACATGTGCTCTGCTGGCCTTCCCACGGCCCTTGGCTGCATTCCTTTCAGCTGCTCGTTCACTTTGATGACGCTTGTTTTGCACAAGCTGTTGAGCGACTGGCAATGAGCTGTCAATGGTTTCGTGAAGCTCTCTCATGGATGGTGTCTCAACGATCTCCATGACGCAGGTAAAGGTCAGCAAATTGGTGCCTTTGCCACGGGTCTTGCGGTGATCGCAGAGGTCCTGGAATTCCTTGAGCGAATAGAGCTCACGCTGCCAGATGATCACCCAATGAGAGTGTTCGAAGCGTTCCAAGAGACCTGGGTCGCTGCTCGTGATGTCCGCAATGTCTTCATCCACATACATCAGTTTTGCGAAATCCAGTTCGTTTGCGGTCCGCATACCCACTCCAAGATCAACTTGAGCACGGGTGCGTGGAGGCATAGGAAGATGACCATGTGCCACTATGTCTCGCAGTTGAATGTCGAGCAATGTGATGTTGTGCTCGGTCATCCGCTCCACAAACTGCACGTCGTTTTCGTAGCGGTCAGCCATGGATGTATATCCTAGGCCGATGGCTCTCTTCAACTGCTGCCTTGCAGTTCCGACGTAGTCGCCTTCAGGGCTGCGATTGCCTCGGGCAGATTCCTCGCGGAACTGCTTGCTCTGGCTGCCGATTCTCTCGATGGTGTCAGCATCAAGATACTTGTAGCCGAGCTTGTTGAGCAGCTCCCTTCTCTTCGCGAGGATGCCACGCTTCACCTCGGACGTGCCCGTGATGTTCGTATTGCATGCAGGGCACACAATCGTGCCACTGACGAGGTTTGCACCACATCCTGGGCACATGACTTCCTCAGTGGGGATGTTTTCTCGCTGAGCTTCCTGAGGCGGTTCTGGGACAATGACCTCCACGTCTTCCTCGGCTTCTGGCTCTTCACCTTCCGGGCGCTCCCTCTTTTGGGTTGGTACTGGTTCCATCACGACGTCAGCGCTTCCTGCTGAACTTGCCGCTGGCGCAGTCGAGGGCACTCCCTCGCGGGAGGCTTGCTGCGCTTTGGGAACGGCTCTCGTCGCATTGGACCTTGACCAGAGGATAATGTCCTTCTCGGTATCCCGAATGTGGACAATATATGCGCTCGAAATGTTGTAGGGCGACAGCACGGCACCGGATTTGGTGGTAAAGCAGATCAGGCCGTCGGCTACTGCTTCACGCAGAGCAATCACCACCTCAATCGGGTTCAACCTTCTGTTCCCTGGCACCACTTCATTCTGGCGGATCTGACTCCGTGCCAGATATATGTGGGCTCTGCCGGAATTGCGCCGGGCTCCACCGCCAACAAGTAGGCCGTCTTGTTGTATTCCTTTGATTGCGGCATGAAACGTGCGGTGGTAGGCCATTGCGGGAACGTCTTCAATGCTTTCCATCACCGGCACACCAGTGCCACAGAAGCTGGAAAGGTCTCTTCCGGCATCCTGGTGCCTGACGTAGATAACGTCTGCATTGAAGAAGAGGTCACTCTCCGATCGGATGAACTGATTGTTGTGACCTGATGCCGTGCGGATCTTCAGCGGCCAATAGGTCTGATTGATCGCTGTCGCTCGATGATAGCCAGCAATGGCAAGGTACTCAAAGCGGTCCTTGTTATCGAGCTTCCCCATATGCATGAGATCTGTTACCTTCATCTTGGCCTCGGGCAGCTCTGCAAAGAGTGCGCTAACGAACTGGTTCAGATCGAGAAATCGATCCTCATCGTGCTGAGTGTCCCAGTCGTTGGTGGTAATATTCCCACGCAGAATGCCGGAGGCTCTGGTCAGGTGGCTTTTGAGCCATTGTGGTAGGCGATACCATCGGGGAGGTGGTTCGAAGCTCCATCCACTTATGAGTATGAGTTCATAAGGGTGGCCGTCGACGATCACACCAGGCACGACCTTGCCGTGAACGTCCTCCACCTCGGTGTACCGATAATCGGCCTGACCTGACAGGTGGTGGTTGACGATGTACGTCTCCTCGAACTGGCTGTCGAGGAGCATCGTCTCCCACTCTTCCTTCGTGATGCGCCCTGCGCGAAGGCTCTCCTTCTTAGGAGCGGATGAAGCCGAGGGCATTGCCTTTGCCTTTGGGCTAGCCGGTGATGGCTGCACAGAGTGCGCAGCTTCGGCTTCTGGCGCGGGCTCCTCTTCATCATCACTTTCCTCCTTCACTGCAGTGCGGGCGATCATCACAGGTGGAGCGTCATCGTCATTCATCGGATCATCTGTCTTGGTGGCCACAGCAATAGGGAGCTCCATGATCTCATCCTCTTCCAAATACTCGTCGAGATCGGGTTGCTCACGGCGGACCTCTTCGACGGTCAATGGTCTTGAGGCTGCTTCAATGCGCTTCCTATTTTCCTCTCGTCGGTGGATCACATCGATGACAGCTTGTCTGTACTCCTCACTGGCCGGCGTGAACGGGCTTAGACTCGCGTCTAGCACACGTAGGTCTCTCTTCCCGTTCCGCTGATTGGCCTCGTTCATCCCATTGAGGTGGGGCGAGAGAATGGCTGATAGATGGAGGATGTAAAAGTTGGCATTAAACCAGCTTAGGACCCGTGACTGATTTTTGTCACAAAACGTCATGTGAAACTGATCCTTCAACTCCATCTGCCACAAAAGCGGATCCAGATCGATGATCACGACGTCCGGTTCCGCAAAGGTCTCTCTGAACCAGCGCTTGATGTCCCTGCCGAAGTGCGTGTAAATGCTATGCAGCTCGTAGATGCTTGCATTTGGGATACACGACACGGCTAGGACATTGCATCCAGCTTTTCGACCCTGCTCGACGTACCAAGTCAAGTGCCTCTTGGTGTCGGCTTCAATTTTGAGTGGGTCGCCCTTTGCCTCAGTATAGGGATATCTGTTGGTAGACACGATCCCGTTCTCGCCCACAAGCTCGTTGCCGGCCCACACCACGTTCACATAGATTCGGGCATCGGGCACATCCTTGCGGATGGCTCTTGCGCAAATAATCGCGCGTTTGATGAGCGTCCGCAGCTCGGCACCCCAATGCATTTCGTGGTGAAATTGTAGCACATGCCGGCATCGATTGTCATGAAAGGCTCGCTCCAAATCATGGCGTTGGCGGGTCTTCTTTCCGCCTGATACCATGGCCAGTGTACTGTCGCTGATCAGCACTTGGTACACTGGGCCTGTCACTGCTGACGGCGGGCGATGATAGGCTAGGCTGCTTCGCTTGGCCTCAATGAATGGGTTCAGAATGTGTTGAACACACTCATAGCTCTCACGCCACGCGATTGCGCCGTGTGGTCGTGAGCCAAACCAAGAGCCATTTCCTGTGCTCCCTGGTCTTGACCGACGTCAGCAAAGATGGAGCTCGTCAGCAGCCGCTGAAATAGCGTATCCCACCCACGAAGAATCTCCAGCTGGCGCTCGGAGTAGTGACGTTCCGGCTGGGCCATGGTAGGTGCTGGATAGCAAGCGACTGCACGAATGGGCTTGGGCCGTGTAAGCTCTACGGTGTGCGAACAAAATGCATTGTGCAACATGTCAGTCAGCTCAAATGTGTACCCCTCTGCAAGCTTTAAGGATTTACCTCTTGACTGTTCATGTACATGGCTTCCACTGCATACGTAGTTATCAAGCGTTGCAAGCTGTGGTACGTCGGTAGCTATCTTCCATCCTTCCTAGGGGTTTACCGCTCAATCCTTTGAGACCGAACTGGCATCCATGGAATGCATGCTGTCGTAGCTTGTAATCGCTGATAAACTTCTGCACGCTGGGCCACGACCAGTACTTGCAGTTCTTTGAAAGTTCAAAGGTTACACTTGGCTTGTGCGGGCTGGCATCTGCAATGCAGCGCTTGAAGCTTTTGAATAGCTTACCAAAGAGCTGCTGCTGCTCTGCAATTCGTTCGCTACCGTTTGGCAAATCTTTGTTCACATTCGTCCAGGGACTGCCTCCCGTACATGGGAGCGATGCGTAAAAGAATACCATTCCATTTGGGTGGACCTTCTTGAACGCTTCAATCTCCTGGGCAATCCATCGTCGGCAGCTTTCTGAAGTTCCGTCTTCTTGCTCGGTGACGCGAATTACCTTACAGTTCTTTGCTGGCTTTCGTTGTTCACCTAGTTTGGACGTTAATGAACAGCAGAACTCTACCAATAGGCGATGTGGGTATTTCGAGCTATCGCCCCCCTGATCAATGCCTTCACATAACACGTTTGCTGGGGCGGAGGCTCGCGCCTCGCTTCGATCAGTGGATTGCACCAATGAAGGTCCGATTCCAATGAGCCTCAGCGCATGCTCCCATTTTGCAGGGCTCGTGAAGGGTTTCGTCAGGACCGTCAGGATGTCGGCGACTTGAAAATCTGTCTTTACATTCACTAATTCAAACTGACCACACTCAAATTGTTGCTTTAGCCATCTAAACGAAACACATTGCGTTCGATTGGCGTGACGCATTGACTGTGAATGGCCAGTAGACAAAATCGTAATGGTAGCTTGGTTGTCCTCCATGAACTTGACTCTGCAAAATTCGGGAAAGTATGCAACCATACCATTGATATGACCTGCCTTCAGCCCTGAGTCCACGTTTCCATTTCGCATGGCATCGATCTCTGGATCAATAATGGTGAAGATGCCTTCCTGTTTGGGCATCGCTGCGAGGCGAGCTGCTGCGTCCGGTGCCTGTTTGAACAGCGTGAGTTGCTCGAACAGTGCTAGGGTTGGGATTCCCTCGGCACGAACACCGTGGTTGGCAGCTACTACTTCAGCCTCCGTGGAACTCATTGATGTCACAGTTTGTTTCTTGCTATATGCATTGAGCGGGTAGTATGCGCTAGGGCCCACGAGGATCATGGTCACTCCTGTCGTTGACTTGGAATCATGTTCCCCCGCGAAGTCGGCGTCTGCGAATAGCCAAAGCTGGCATTCTTCGAATGAATCGCCTACAAAGCCCTCCATGTATTGATTCTTGGTATGATGAATGTAGGATACCAGTCGGTGTAATCCTACATCACACTCGATTGACCATTTCGTTACCCTCGAAGCGAGTGATTGAGTGGCGCGGAGTAAATCGAACCTGGCCATACGGGCTGCAAAGAGAATCTTCATTAGAATCTTACTGGCAATGGGCTGCAGTCTTCCGGGCTCCTCTTTCTCAGAGAGCGTTGGTTTCGGAATACCGAGCTCCGTGAACGGCGTATAGCTTTTCTTGAGTGTCTCTGGCTTAACTTGAGCTAGTTTGCAATAGGCTTCAACACATGATTCGAGGAAAGATGACATATCATACCTCACAAGATTCACAGGCTTGGTCATGCAACCAGCAGGCTTCGGCGCGACACTCTCGATCGGCTTGAAGCGCTGCTCCTTTGCCTCCTTCTTTGCCTCCCGCTTCGATCGGTGTGGACCTGGCCGATTCTTCGATGGTGCAGCAGCGCTGGGCTTATTGTCACCATAATGAAAAATGGTTTTGCCGGTCCAAAAGATATCGGTTTTCATGATTGGGTTCTTGAGGGTCCAGTCGTCTTCATAGGTGTCAATTCGTTCTTTGGGCAAACGAGTGTTCGTTGCGCTTTGTGTACCGTCATTAATGATCACGGCTGCATTGAACACTGTTGTCCTTTTAGACTTGATTGAACCGTTAAACTGGCCCCCTTCATCGCCAGGGAAGAAGAGCTTCTTCCTTGGTTGCAGGTGATGGCGCGTCCATGTTTGATGGTTTGGGTCGCGCTCCCAATAGTCATTCTTTCGATGAATCTGTGCAGAGCATGCGCTTGCGCGTTGCGGATCAAATACATGTGCGAATGGATGAGCACCGACGGGAAGTTTGATACCGTTCTTTTCAACGTGCATGCACCCGAAGTACCTGTCATAGGGCTCTGGTTCGCCCAGATCAACAACCGAGCGAATACCGGCCCAGCCCTTCGCCAAGTTCTTCTTGGGTCCTGCCATCTTGAAATCATCGACGTAGACCACCAGGATGAGATCCAACTCGTCATGCCTGAAGATTGATTGCCACATTTCAGGCAAAATTTGACGCCATCCCTTTTTGGCTAGATTGGCGTTTAGATGTTGTTCCCAAATACCCCCGCTGTCAGGGTGTCCGTACAATGCTAAAACCATTGGGACCATGGGCTTCCAATATTTCTCTTCCCAATCCTTTGGCCACCTGTTGCGAGGTAGTTCAAGCCATGTTGGGATTCCGTTGAAGGTTGCTTGAACATACGCTTGAATTGCGTCTGCTTGCTCTTTCCCATACCCTGGTTGGCAACCGAAGGCATCCAAAACCTTGGCAGCCTCCATTGAGGCAGGGCTAGAGCCGAGCTCAGCAAATAGTGCGTGGTCTGAGTTCTCGTCCCTCACATTATTGCCCTGGAATACTGTTCTCCCTTTGAATTTTCTTCTGGGATCGTTCTCTGGTAATTCTGAACCTTTTTCATAGCAGGCCTCGAATATCCTACCCAGATGAACCTTCTCGCCCTTTCTTCGGGCCTCCTGAACAATCTTGTGAAGTTCACGGACGAGCTTCTCATCCCATACACCTTTCGTTCTAAGCTTGTTCCATTCGAGATCAAGTGCTTCTTTTGCTTTTGGTGTTCTTGCAACTTCTTCTTTGGAAACGAGCCTCGCCACTGCCGCCCACATCTCGATATCCTGCTTGAATTCGAGGCGCTTGATATGTTGTTCAAGCATCTGCCGAATAGGCTGTCGGTGGGCTTCAGTGACGGCCCCCCTGGTTCTGGGCATACAGGGAACTGCGAACGACTCATCCATCAATGCCTTCTTTCTTGCTGGGAGCACCTCCCATTGGCTACCAAATGACTGGAGCGTCGATGCGGCTTTTGATGAGGAACTGGTGACTCCTTCACCTTTCTTTTGTTCTTCCTCACGAATTGCTTTCTCCCTTTGTCTTGGACCCATCATTTTCCAGAGTTCCGAAGGGATGCTTCGTGGCCGCTTCGAACCTTTGTAGGTCTTTACAAGCCTTACTCCATCATAGTGGTAACCATCCGGCACGATCGACCCATCGGGCATAGTCTCTCCAGGTTCGCGAGGCTCAGCGCTAGACTTCTTCATCTCGACGTCAACTGGCACCTCCTTCTCCTGGGCAGATTCCACTACGGGGTCAGGCGCGATGGATGGTGTATACTCCAAATCAGATTGTTGTGGAATGATCGGATCAGGCACAGGAGGGATCACACGGTCAGCAATTGGTTCTGGAGGTGGCTCAAGGCTGTCAGCTTTTGCTTTCAGCGGAAACACATGGGTTTCAGAGGGCAACTCCAATCGCTTGGTGCGTTGAATGACAACGCTGCCATGCTCCAAATGATAGTCAATGGCTTCAAGCTTCGTGACAAGATACTCCCCTCTCCACACAAAACCTGGCTGAATGTGATACCCTAGGAATACTCCTTCATTTGAGGTTGGTGAAAGCTTGCCTGCAGTGTTGTCTGCCCTATCAGGGTTGTTCCAGAATAACACTTTGGCACCGAAGGGAATGCACATTCCGTCGAACTCCGTACCAAACCTCAACGACCATGGGCTGTCCCCCCCTGACAACTGCGGGTTAGCATTGACGGCTATGGCAAAATGCTGCATCGCCATCGGCCACATGCACAAAGGCATCCCTGCTTGCACAAGGTTGGACCGAGCCCCTTCCAGCATTTGTCGTATTTCGCGTTCCACGAACGACTTGCTGGAGTCCACGTACTCTATTGACGTTTGATGCCTATAGCCAAGTTCCTTGATGGCGGCCTTCAATTCCCGACTATTGTCCGTATAGATTACTTCAACCTCATCCTTTCCATTGACGAAGTGGTTGATGGCAAAGGTGCAATCTTCGGCAAATCGAGATTGGCTTGGGTACACATACCGGAACTGCGTGTGGATGTCTTTGATGACTAACGCGACCTTCTCACCTTTTATGCCTTCTTCTACGTTTGCTTTGATGAGCACGTGATCGGCAATGATATGGTCTCCGAACCGAGTTGTGTCAACCCTCGCTTGTCCGCCTTTGGACCTGGCATAAGGTGCGAGCATACGTGCTCTTTGGCACGTGCGGCAAAATGGGTTCTTGGGGAAGTGAAGGAATTGATGCTTCGACGACTGGGCTTCGACGATGAGGTCGGCTGACTTTCGGCTCCTCACCGCTACCACTTCTTCGTCGTCTGGGTTCACTCCTTCATCAATCCCTTCTTCTTCATCCCTGATGGGCTTCGAAACACCGGGCAAAGCTAAAAGTTTGCGAACCTTGGCTGGCTTAAAGGACTTTGTGCTGACGACAGGACATGAATCATCCAAAATGGGAACATGACCATCAACTTTCAGGACGACTGCTTTCCCGTCTGGTCGAACGAGGAACGGTGACGACCCTGCCGGCCAAACAAAGCTGTACCCCTGGTCCATGCATCTTGTGCCAACCGAAAGGACCGACGGTGTTTGCTCTAGTATGTATGGAGTGATGGACCCTGGCAATGTGTTGAGATCGATTTCAGCGACTGCATTAGACTGTGTCGAACCGTTTGCGGTGATAAAGCTGATCGGTTGATCTGTGCTCCGCCTATTGTAAGCTCCGACTTGGGACAACATGGACTCACTGATCAGGTCCTGCTCGCTCCCAGAGTCGATGAGCCATTGATGGCGACCTTTTGGCGCAGGCGTAGCGAGAACTGGTGGCATCAACACAGTATTGATCTTGCATGGTGCTAGCAGATTTCTACAACACTTGCAAGTCAGACTTTCAAGGTCATCAACACAATTGAAACCACATGATGGTTGAACCGAGTTCCCGAACTGCTTTACAGTCTCTTGCAGTTTTCTAGCTGCTGTTTTGGCATTCAACACATGGATTGGATCCATCTTCTTTGCTGCTTCGGCAGTAGTGAGGACGTTGTCGTACTCCCTGGGACGATGGATAACTGGGTTGCATCGGCCATGGGCATTTATCTTCTTTACTGCTACCCTTTTATCGAAGGTGACATGTTTCTCATTCTGCGTTGCCCTTTCTTTTGTTGGGCTTCGATACGAACCGAGCTTGCGGCGAGTAGCACTGCATGCATAGCTCGAACGAACACAGGGAGTAGCCGACTTTTTCGGCTTTGCCTCCTTCTTGGGCTTCGGAGAATTTGGCCGAGCTGGGTCCTTTGGAGCAGCTGCACTCTTCTTTTCATGCAGGTACAGACACTTGTCCCCACGGCGGCAATCACCACGTGCAAAGTAAATGCATGGGGTCTTTGCCATCTCTTCTTTGTTGATCTTTTTCTTCGGGTCACGACTAGGTGCACGAGGCGTTCTTTGCCTTGAAGGTGACCTATCCTTCTTGTCGCGGCGATATAGGCAGTCCTTTCCCTTTGCGCACTTCCCTTTTGCGAAGTCCCTGCATGGAATCTTCTTTTTGTCAGGAGTTCTTCCCCTTGGGGGTGTCTTCTCCCTCTTGGCTGGGGGCACAACGGGTAATCCTGCCCTGTCTTTGGGATTGTTCGGCTTTGGCTGATTCTTGTCGACGATTCGATCTCGATTCTCCCTAAGCCTTTCACGGTCGATCAGGTCTCGGATGGCTTTCACAAGGAACGAATACGTTTTACTTGGATCACCTTCCTTTGCCCGATCATAGGTGTCAATATCATACTTGAGTAGCGTGCTGGGGCGGATCTGACGGAGCAAAACATCACGAAGGACTGTTTCTTCGGGCTCCTTCTTCATACCGGCCAACACTGCATCCCAACGATTGATGAATTTCTTGAGGTCAGCAATTGTATCTCCAAACTTCGCTACCTTTAAAAGGTCTTCTAGTGAGTAGAGAGTACCTGCTTCCTCAGACGTTTTGAAGTAGTCATCAAACATGAGAAGTACTGTTCGACCCCTGGTTTGATTTCCTTTCTTCGCTTGCTCTTCCTTATGGTTAAGGATTCTATTTCCCAGGTCGCCGCGGGCTGACTTAGTGAGAGCAGCGGTGAGCTTCGTGTCCAAGGTCACGAACTTTCCTGGGTTTTGGAGCTTTGCCTCGAGTTCAGCACGTGAGGGTTTTGGATCCCAAACCTCCATTATCCACTCCCATGCTTCATCGGGCTTGTCGGACGACGATCGGACAAGCTCACGGACCAGATTCTTCCATTGACGGTAAGTCTCGGGCGTGGGCATGTCCGGTATGGCAATCGCATCGGCTTCTTTGACCCTTGGCTTGCCTTCATCGTCTTTCTTGGACTTCATTTCTCTGAGTAGTTCCGCGAGACCACTCATCAGCGCGGTGGCATCACCTGAAGAAGCCGGGACTTTGCCTTCGACTCCTCCGTCGCCAACGTGAGACATACGTTCGTCGGCCGTTTCACGAGCATCGACGAATTGTTCGTCCTTGCCTTGGGCAGGCTCCGACGCTGCAAGGAGTGGTGCTTTCGCAGTCGCTCTCGATGGATAGAAATCACCGAGTTTCTGGGCAAACTTTGCGTCTAGCCTTGCCTTCCAATCGATCTCTATCGGTTGGGGCAAAGCCTCGCGGCCTGCCGTTTCGGACAGCACTGGCGTTGCTGTACCGGGCAGGTGTTGCGGCGCTTCAGCTTCATGCCCTGGGATCAATCCATCGAGTTGGTCTTGCAGTAGTGCATTGGTCTCTGATGCCTTTTGCAATTCCTGTTCAAGACGTTCTTTCTGCTCATTCCACTCGGTCTCCATACTTTGGTGTTGCCTACGTTCTTCTTCAAGGAGTGCTCTAGCTTTGTTAGATGCATCCTCTACCATTTTCTCGAACATAGATTCCAGCTCCCTCATCTTATCGTTCATCTTCTGTATGTGAAGTTTCTCCGCTTCTGCCTTCTGCTCCGACATTCTCTTTTGATGTAGACTGTCTGCACTAGCGACCTTGGCCTGACTTTCAGCCAACTGTCCTTCTAGTAAGTTGATTCGGCCTTGCATGGCCAGAATCTGCTTATTGCAGACTTCCCTTGCTTGATCGATTGCAACCCTACATTGCGAGCCTAAGGCTTGAATCGTTGATTGCATGATCTCTCGGTGTCTTTGCTCTGCTTCGAAGCGAACGGCTTCCTCATTTCCTGAGGCAATCTGGTGAACATTGTTCTGAATGAACTGGAAATATGCTGTGACGCCTTCGGATCCCATGACAACGTCTTCGGGCACGAGGTTGCCCCCGGCGGCCTGTGTAGCATCGCCGGCGTATGGGATGAGGGCGAGCGCGGCATTCACACCATCGTCTGTAGCCATGGCAGAGGCTACGGCTGATAACCTGTATTTTCAGGCTCAACCACTAAAATACAGTCAAATTCCGCTAAGCTGCAACTGCTAGCGCTCCTTTTTGTCGCGATGAGCTGCGTGCTTGAGCCAAGAATTGGCATGGTGCGTAAAAGCTTAGCTTTAGGTGATGTATTTCAACATGTTGCAAGCAGTTGCAAGTGTCCTTTCACTGTCCTGTGGTGGATGAGCCCCTCATTGATTGGGCAATAGGGTGTGTACTGTTCGATGTTTGGCCAATGCACTGGGCTTGCCACGACCGACTTCTTAAAGGTCATCCCATCGCATATCCACTCCAAATATTGCACACCCTCACCCAAGCTTTTGATTATTTCTTGCAAACATCTTTTCATGGTCCTCTGGTCGCCTACCCTGCTGCTCCTTTCACTGGTCTACCTTTCCTTCCATTGTTCACTTGGAATATTTGCTTCATCACATGCTTTCTTTTTGACCCCCGTCGAATATTGTTTTATTGATGCTGTACTTATTTTTTGATCCCCCACTCACACGGTTGAGAGTTGCCACAGCTACGCTATTCATACTTTAAGTTTCCTTTAACAAGTTTAACTGATTTCTATTTCTATTAAAAATACTTTTTTGCTAAAAGAAGCGAACAGTTACAGTAATTACTAGTGTGGGTTCAGAAGAAACCTTAAATAATATGCTTTAGTGACTTCTATTAATGCTCTCAGGGTCACTTGCATCACGTGCGACATCTGCGCGACAACCAAAATCCTAACTCTTGGAGGAGGCTCGGAATAGAGTCAGGCACAACTCAACCCAATCCTCGTGCCAGCTATCAACACAGGGCGATGCAGCTCGGGGCATGTTGCGGGTCTTTCGCGAAAATTCACTGGTGATTTCCCTCCTGGGATAACATGTCCAAACACCTGCACAACCCGTGAGAGCTGCGGGTCGTTGCCTCACAGTCAGGGCTGTGCAAGGACAAGTTATATAAGTTGCCAGGATGCTAGTCTGTGAGAGCGGGGACAGGAATCGGAGGATCCTTTATGCACTGCGAGGGTGGGCAAGGAAACGTTGAGGCTTCAGTTCGCTTGCTAGTTTGTGACAATGGGGACATGGGGACACTTCCGCCCACCGGCTGTGCCGAGGATTGCCTTGTATTCACAGGCTTCGCACACGGGCGATGGCCACGGGAAGGATGGTTCAAGCGTGGACGTCTAGAGTTACGCAACTCAGAGTGGCAAAAGTAAAATCCTTTCGCAAACACTGCTCAGTCAGCGCTTGCGCTTCCCCAGGGCATGACAGTAGCTGTGCAAAACAATGTGACGACAACTCCTAGTTCTGCGATATTTGCATGCGGTTGTGCGACGTTGAGATGCAAAACACCGGTTATGACATGCAAAAAACACCAAACACTGTGAAACACGGAAACACGATGCGTTCCTAGCTGCAACTTGAAAGAAACATTGGTGGCAACTTCTGCCAAAACTGCGTAAAGGCGTAAAAACCCTTGTTCTTGAAGAGGCGTCTGCCGAAAACATCGTAAACGCCGACGTTTTCAGCTGCTCTAGGCTTAAAACGTGCTTGAAACCACGCTCTTGCGCAGCTTTGTGCGCCTCTGTATATCAAGTGCTCAAAACCGCGGTATTTACGAAGTTGTTTGATCGTTGTGCTAAAAAAGCACAACGGTCCTCACACACGCACCTTCAGAGGCGTCGGTATTTATGCATTGTTTGCCGCATTGCAACACATGTTCGGGTGGTCAAAATTTGCAAAAACACTGTAATTTACATGGCGCGTGCCAAAAAACAATTTCGTGCCTTAAAGGGCCCAAATTCTGCCTCCTTCCAGATCCAAGATCTTTTGTCGAAGTTCCATGCTTTTTAGTGATTTTTTCCAGCCCCCTTTGTGGCGAAAAAAATGCCTCTCCCCCCCCCAATTCGAAGATTTTGATGTGCTTCTCCTTCTTCCGATCTTTGAATCGCTCAAAATGCAAAAACGGATCGAAATGCAGGCGAGAACATCGGTTTTGTAAGAGTCAGGGTCGGCGGCAGGGGACGCACCCGGGGTAGGCAAGCTAGACTTGTTACGCACGGATTTCTACCACTTGTCGGTCGGTAGAATGCGAAGACCTTCGATATTTCTCTCGCGAAAAAAAAAGTACGCGAACCTCATCGCGAATCTTTCGCGGATGGTTTTAACAACACCTGAAACGCTGTATTAATCTGTTTTAATAAAGCTCCTTACATGGGGGTTCGGGTTTAGGTCTGTAGTCAAAGTATTGCTGCGGCCCTGTGCCTTCCGGTCAATCTCCCTGTAAAGGCTTTCAGCCTCATCAAAACGCTGGAAGTAGGCAGCCACCTGCGCACAATTACCCCAATCAGCCCACCAGTTGGCATGTCCTTTGCGAGTAATATTCGAGTTGTCCATTCCTTTCAGAACCCACTGTACCGGTGGGTAATACAAGTATGTAAGCATATAGAGTAGTATGGATGTCTGCATGTTTGCGGATATGACTGTGTCCGCCTATTGGTCAACTTGAACCAAGCACAAACACAAAAAAACTGGTTCCCTCAACTACGATCCATTGCCTTAGTCCCTATCTTACTTTATCTGGTCATGCATATATATATATTATATGCGTGTGATTACAGTACAAGGAAATGAATGCAAAGGTGCACATGCTCATATTCTGACATGCATCCCCACTTGGTAAAAGACTAGAAACCAAGAAACAACTAAATCTACGCGGTCGGGAATAAAGACAGCTGAGTGCATTATATAAACCTGCTTGAACAGCAAGAGCTATGAAAGCGCTATGAAAGCTCATCTGTGATCCCTATTCCATGGCCCATAGTCCTTCGTTATGCAGCAAGATGATCTGAACAACAATATGTTATGTTGATGAAAAAATGTTAGATTTGTACCGTATATAGTAGAGAGAGAGAGAGAGAAAAAAAAAATCATTCCGCCCACTAAATCTAATATATGCAAACTTAGCACAATCATGTCCGCCCATACAGCTTAAGACAACGACAAAAGGCCATGACAACCAAATGAGAAATTGCCCAACAAAGGTTGAAAAGCTAAGTTCCAAAAAATCTAGGAACCAAATCATTAGTGCGAGCGCTATCCTGCGTCCAAGGTGGTAGCGTTCTTGTAGCTATTTGCTACCTAGCGACCTCCGAGGCCTAAAAAAAAGTAAAACTCCTAACTGCTGATCTACCTTTGATTCTTTTTGTGTTCGTTTGTTTGTGGCACCTGGCCTCTGCTTTCTGCTTCACCCGGTCATCAAGCAATCGCAGGCGTTTTACCAGTTGAATTCCCTGCATTTGTGCAACAGTCTGTGCTAACAGTCTTTGCTAACAGTCTGTGCTAACTTCGAAGGGGCTAACAAAACGAAACAATCACACACCACAATGGGTGTACTCCCATATATTTCATCAACTGGCACCACAAGTCTATTCACACGATTTGTCAAAGAGATGTCCCATCTGTTTGCAGATCTGATCTGTCTTGATCGACAAGCAGTGAATGCAAGCCGGCCAAAGCTTGCCTGGTAGTCCTCGAAGCGGACAAAGGCTTTCTCCGCCACACTGAACTCTAGTTGCTCGAGAGCTGCCTCTGCCAAAAGCCTTCAGAAAATGCATCTCTCTAGATTGCTACAGTTGCACTCTGCCGTGTTCTCTTAAGCTTTGGATGATAGGTTGTCAGCCAGGAAACTGTTTGTACTTCTTGGCAACAAACAATGTATGTGTACAGTATATATATACAGTATACAGTATACATATTTCACAAAATTGACAGCCATTGATCTGCGACTCATCGATTTTATTTAGACTGCTTACAATCCCCAGTGAGTGTGGGGTATGAACTCGTACAAACCCTGAAAAGTGCAAACCCAAACATGCTATAGATTCGGAGAGAATGTCTACACTGAATTGCCATTGACAGTCACTTAGCCCCCAGGGTCCGCACAGGGTCCACCAGTCCACCAGTGTTCCCGCTGTATTATCAGCACATCTAGAGGCCACATTGAGCGTGTTGATGTACAGCAATGTGCTTTGGGTTGGAGGCCATTGCTATTACGAGTAGTAACGTGCTTTGGAGTACGCGAGTGCGTATATTTAGACAAACCCAGCGATGATGGGGCCAATTCGTGCCTCCAAAGTCTCGGATGCGGATTGGCATCAACCTGAGTCAAGGTTGGTTGCGATGTTCCAGGATTGCTTCAGCACTAAGCTTGCTGAGATTAGTACATAGTTGAAGGCATCTTTCAGATTGGAGACCTCAAGAAGAAGACATAGCTTCAAGCGAAACGGAGCACCTCACTCTCGATAGAATGAAGCCCGGCCTTGGTCAGAATATCCCTTGTGTCTCTTAGGCTCTTCGTCTCAAAGTCTAGAAGCACCTGCATACGATGAAGGTTGGGAGCTAGTAAATCTCCAAAGCTGTCCAAGCAAACCCTTTTGAGAAAGGAGGATTGAAAACAGCATCTTGGCAAGCTCCATCCCCAGGTCCCAACCTCTTTTCGAGGATTTTCAGGGTTCTGGATGACCTGCAAGCACGCCAAATATCTCCAAATCGCAAATGCAAAGAAGCAATTATGCTGCCGCCTCCGGTGCTAGCAACTATAATATATGTAGGAATAACCAGGAGTAACCCATCAAGCCTCGTCTATAAGCACACTTTGAATCTGAAGATCCTTAAAAGCACATATGTACGCGTTGGAGAGGACAGGCTCCTGGAACGGGTGACACGGTCTCGTTTTTCTGTACCTTCCCTTGTAGCTGTGGTTGCAACAAGGAGGATGAATGTCAAAAGTCAAGACTCTCAACTGACGATGATGACTTTTCTTTGCGCAATGCTAGTATGTCAAATGATATGATGACCCCATAGAAAAACTCACAAAGGGACAAACATGAACGCCAAAGAGCACACGTCGTGTATGAAGAGTATGTGACTCTCCTCTGGCTGCAGACCGCGAACCTCAAGATCATGCTGATTTCTTGATTCGATGCTTGTCTCCATCTCTCACGAATATATGAACCAATCATGACTTTTGTTGTTGGCCTCTACATAACTTTTACGTGACTACGCCCTACACAGTGCCGAAGATCTGAAGGGTTTTTCCAATCTTTGCGTTTGGCCTGCTCACACCAATTCCTCTTTCCCAAGGGAAAAAGAACTATATACTGCATTTAGAATCTAAAGTAGAAACATTATCGTGTATAAAGGTCGCGCCATGGCCACAACCTACTAGGAAAGATACGAACACAACCACCGGGTGATTGGAAGCATGATTGTCAAGCAGTATACAGACGAGTGGCAATATACATACGGGTCTTCTCCATGATGGCAAAAAGGTCAGGATTGTCTGTTGCCCATCTCATGTTCCAGACCTTGGCATAGTTGGGACGGGTGATGGAATCGGCGACTGCGTTCTTGAGTATGAGCAGGCTGCATCTTTTCTTTCAAAGTCCAGCTGTTTTCCAGGTCCATCCTGCAGCTCGCTAGACCAATGAAAGGATCAAGTGCTTAAACTTGCGGCAAGCATTTCTGCATGAATCAACCGAGAAGGCTGATAAATTTGGACATCCAAACCCAAGCAAGCAGAATATGAAAAGCTAGGTGGCGGTCAAAGACATTTACAGCTTGGATTACCCAAACAGCCAGGCTTCTGATCAACCTTTCTGTACGCTGCTGGTAGGACAGGTGACTGCATCAACGGCAAAGCTCTGCAAATCTGGCCAGAGCATTTTGTTCCGCTCCACAGCAGGTTTCATGTGCTCTGCACCCAAAAGCCGAGACAGGATCTGTGATTCCGTTTCATATCATGCCAAAGTTTGGAAACAATTGATCTGATCGTGTATCTCTTACTGAAAGGTAAAATTACACAACACAAAAAGGATTTGGTGGGCTGTGAATGCTTGACAGTTCGAATACAAGCTGAAAAGTAGCTTGGCAGGATTGTCGGCTAAGAGACGTCCACCCATCTTCACCCTCAAGGGTGTGGGTTTATGCTGCAACAGGCATGACCTTAGAAGGTTGATCCACTACGCTTGCATGTACAATGAAAACCATCCATCCAGAATTGAACTTACTGAGATTTCACCACAGTTGGCAAAGGGTTGACGGTCAATGCTTTCAAACCCCGGGTTCCCTTCAAACAAAAATAATATGTGAGCTTTTTTGAGCACAGTACTGGGTTTGTCTTCAGCTGGATCAGCAAGGACCTGCAAAAGCTGAAAGTGTCAAAAAGGGGAAGTACTTGTGTGCGTCCTGGGCAAATCAAGCCGCTGCGGAAGCGATTTTCAGCGTTCAATCATATTTGAAGTAACCCATGTTGGCCTGAGGCGTGAGGTGTCACGGCTATCCTCACGCAGGACGAGACATGTGAAAAAATTGAACGTGTCAAGTTTCCTATGCTTTATGCCTGTTTAGTAAGCATGGGGTCAGGGCTTTGTCAAGGGCATGATGGAGCAAATGGTTCAACATGAAGCCTGATGTCGCCAACATACCACAAAAAAACTGGAACTTGACACGTTGGTGCATTGTGCGAACCAAATTCTCGTTAGAGTTCCTTCCTCGGTTGGGTTGAGCCGTGATTCCTCAACCCCCTGATCCCAAAATCAGCCCAGTTACCCCCATTCACAAGTCCTCAGCAGCTTTGGCGTTGGTGTCAATAAGGTCACAAACACCTTCGGCAGCTTCCACAATAAGCGAATCATTAAAAACTCACAATCTGCCTGACAATGATTTCATTTCTATGGCAAAGTGAACCAAACCACTTGGGAGGTGTGCTTCAAGTACTTCAAGTTTGAGCCGGGTGACGTTCCCAGGGGTTGGCACCAGGCTTCATTGCCTTCGGCAGCTACGCGCGAAGTCTCAAACCATGCGATGAATCGGCAAAATGTAAGCAATCTTACCACTGCCTAGGGCTTGAAAGGAGCTTTGGTCAGAGCTTGTGTTTGAGCTTACAAAATGTAGCGTGTTGCTCCACCAATGGCCTTCTGTTCTCCAGTCTAGTCCTGTGACTGTCAACATTTGTCAGCTCGTGTATGGCAGTCCCACAGGTCATGTGCATTAATAAAATATTTGGCAGTTGCATGAAGAAAACATGCGAACACTTGATATCCACCTATCCCATGGAATGTCACGCCTCACCCCTGGCTTTCTCGGAAGTCTCCTCATCTTTGCGATTGGTGTCCTCGGAAGAGAAAAATATGTTTTCCCGTTTGCCTCAAAGCTCTTGGAGGCAGAAAACTCAGCATACTGACCACATTAGATGCTGACTGTTGATCTAGCGTATCTTCAGGCTCCATTATCTTTCATGTTTGGTCTGTGTATCTCCTCCAAGTGGGATCCCGTGAAACAGACCCCTAGGACATATCGCTTCTGACAAGTTGATCATTCTTCAACATTTGGCCCTTTTCACCAGCTTCCATTCCTCACACAAGGGCACTCACCTGTTGAATTGTTGTGTGTTCCAGTTTTTATGCATGTGGTCTGTTCTTGTGTTTGGCACGAAGATAAACACTGTATCTAAGTGAGCCAAGCAATGGAGCCATGCAAGATACAACATTGTGGGTGTCCAAGAGAGGTGCCATTCGCTTCTTCCTGGAGTCCAAGCGTTCCTGGCTCAGGCTGAATGACAAAGGTGCTCTTTGGCATTGGGTGTCAGGGAAGCTAGTGCCAATCAAAAACATCCGTTCTTCCTCCACTAGCATCCCCTCTTGAAAAGATACAACAAAAACATTATACCGGCATAGACCCCAGATAGCGCCCTGTATAAACGCGTTATCGTTGTTTTACTGTTATTGTTTCTGGGCCGGCAATGCAAAAGTAGTGTTAAGGTGCATGCCAATACTAAACTGCTGAGCACGGGGTTATTTCAACAGCCCAAGTGTGCAAGTGGGCGCATGTGGTCATGTGCAAGCCTTTCAGAACGCCTGCGCGTTCTCACTAGAAGCGTGTGTTTCCTGCCGAAAGTAACGATGCTTAGTTTGCCACATAAAAGATGCAAGCGACACAAGGCACACCGCCCCACTCAAAAACCTAAATCACATAACAACGTCCACGTCAAAGGCAGGCAAGAAAATGACAAGGCGGCAGCGGCAGCCAAGAGCGAAATCATGAACAGAGACAAACTTGGGAGACAAGGCGGCAGCGGCAGCCAAGAGAAAAATCATGAAGGAAGACAAGATTGGGAGACAAGGCGGCAGCGGCAGCGAAAGTATAAAGAAAGACAAGCTTGGGAGACAAGGCGGCAGCGGCAGCGGCAGCCAAAAGCGAAATCATGAAGGGAGACAAGCTTGGGAGACAAGGCGGCAGCAGCAGCCAAGAGCGAAATCATGAAGGGAGACAAGCTTGGGAGACAAGGCGGCAGCGGCACCCAACAGCGAAATCATGAAGGGCTTTTTGGCTTTGTCTTCGTCTCTGTAATCTCAGAGCTACGGGGCTGACGTGATATGTTATCACGGAGGCTTCGTTCCTCACGCCGGGGGGACTGCAGTGCAGTCGTGACTGACATTCAAAATTCTCATCCTTCACAAAAATCAGGAGTCATCCTGACAACCCAAAACAAAAACTAGCTCTCTCAGGCATCTCAGAACTTATGGTTGCGGAGCACCAAGTCAGGCCGCCCAGTCATCTGCAGCGCTGTCAGCAGCAGGGCCGTCCGCAGAAGGCAGGCGATCGTCCGGCTCAGACTGAAGCCACTCTTCCAAGCCGCCAGGAGGAGCTTCCGGGTCAAATCCATAGGAAAGCCTTCACGATTCCTTGGTGCACCATAGATGGTGCTACGATGCTTCAATTCATGCTCATAGTAATCCTTAGCAACCGAAAAGTTCAGGATCGTCGGGCAGCTGTGTGTGGGCAAATGACCCAAGTTTCCTTGGATCACCGGAACTGCCCCGCAGAATAAACATGGAGACTCTGCAAAACGATGGTCCAGTCCAATCCATTCCTTGGTCCTGGTCATGGTCCAGCGTGCCTGAAAGTGCCGGAGAAACACATGTCGAACAAGTGCTTTGGTGCTCAGAAAAACCTGAGCACATGCACCGCAGTGAACTGCAAAATACCTCATCAACTCTTCTTTGGCCTCCATGGCCTGCCAGCTACATGTCTTCAGCAGGTTGACCAACTGCACCACTTTGGCATCATGATCTCTGACGTAGAAGCTGGGGGTGATGCTGCAAAATCTAGGGCGTCTGATCAACCAAACACGAATCCAATCCGTCAAACGGGGCGGCTGGGACGTGGCATGGTGACATGACTCTATGTTGTCGTCGAACACGACCCACCCTTGTGTGGTCTTGCCCACACATTGAAGGTGACCAAATTGATCTTGCCCTCTATGCACTAATCCTGCTACAGGGGTGTACTCATACGCCTCAGTCACGAGTGAGTGTGCTTCCGACGAGATCAGAACATTGACGTTCGTGAGCTCAAGAGTCCATCCGGCCTTCTCGACATTGCCTTGCGTGTCAGGTCGAAAACGATCAATCTGAAAGCAAAGCAAGGGGCTGTCATGTTCAAAGGCCGTGATCATGCCGACATAGTCATGCCATTCATCGATCAAGGATTGCAAAGTGACTTTTTGGGACGCTGGGGCACTGGTGGCCAACGCAGGTGGCATGTAGGCACTTCCTCTATCCATGATACTGATCTGCTCTTGATGGCACATACGACGAGTCCACGAGCCCGTCAGGGCGGGTGGACGAAAAAATGCAAGGAAGGCTTTCAGAAACTCATGTGCATCATGTTGCCTCCCATCAATCCATGGAGCCTTCCAGCATTCCAGCTCGCTCACTTCAACCCAGAGAGAGCTGCGCCCACATAGTTCAATCAGGAGCTCGGCTGCCCCGCCAAGATCCGCCCATTTGCAGTGCTTCAAATGGATAAACCCCCAAAAGAAGGCCAGCATTGTGGCATGCACAAAACAGAGATTGTCCGGATTGATCAAGCGCAAGGCTTGCAAAGTTCCCTTCACTTCTTCTTGCTGTACCGGCCATTTGACATCCTGTCGTCCGGCTTGGACAACTTGACTAAGGAAGTGGCCAAGGGATTCTCCCTCTGGGTATGTGGTCTCACCCGCGCTTGAAGCACCAACCAAACCGAATTGTGCGCCAGGAGGTTCAGGATGTCCCAGATGGTGGATTCCCGAGTGGACAGGTGCAACAGAAAGGGGCAAATCTGTTGATGCTTGACCTCGGTCGATGTGTTCTTCAACGACTTGAATCTCAAGATGTGTTGATCCGCCATTGATGCTTCCACTAGGTCCTCCAGGTGTTTCTGGAGTTTGACCATATCGATGGGAGGCTTGGAGATGTGTTGAAGGCTCTTCGTCTCGCTGTTCCATTGAAGGAATGGCCACTTGCCATCCTGTGTGATGATCTGAGCCTTGACCGCATTCTCCCATTCCGTGCTGGCTTGAGAGAGTTTCGCAAAGGTCAGCATCCTGTCGAGCAGGGATTGGCATACCTGCTGAAATAGTACCACTCTCAAGGGCTTCGTGGTCTTGCGATGCTCCATTTCCTTCTTCCATTTCGTTGTAGTAGCCATCAAAGCTGGGAGGATGCCATTCTGATTCATCTGGAAGAACATCAGGAACTGGTCCGCGGATGCTTGAGCTTGTAATTGGGATTCGTGCCTCAACGAGATGGCCGTGAGGAGGCCGATCGCTTTTTGAAGCTTCTCCATGGCATCCATCATTTCCATCTGCGAGTCCTCTTGTCTGCCTCGTTTGAGGCTGGACCTGGAAGTACTGTTGAAGATCCCCCCAAAGACGTCTTGGACTTGAGGCATCATGTCGTCCTCCAGTATCTCGAAGGTGCCCATGTCTAGCTGCGGGTGGAGCAGTCACGATCTCTCTGTTTGCACAGTGGAAAGCCAACTGCAAGGCAGCTGGACAAAATTCCTCAATCCCCTCTGACTCTAAGCAGTGACGGCAGCAATCAAGGCGTGTGCTCACACAAGTTGGATACAAGTCCAAGGCTTTTGTGACCAGAGTTGCATGACTGGTCATGAGATGTGACTCAACATCAGGAAGGGTCAGGCTGATTGCACAAATTTTGCATTGAGTGTTGAGGCTCGTGCGTAGTGTGTGGTCAGCCCAGTACTCATCGATCTCAGTGGGATCCTGACGCAAGGGCAAAGTTGCAGAGGCAGAAGAGAAGGCCGCTGGCACAGGTGCTTCAACTTCTTGATGAGCAACAACATGTAGCAATGCAATCTGACTGAATACGACACATTGATGACCTTTGCGGTAAGTTCGATTCCCACAGAAACACGGTCGCCCCGCGGCAATGGCCTGATTCTGAAGGCTCTGGCTTTGGGCACTGGCAGCTTGAACCAGAGCTGCATGATCTTGAAGGTGATGCTGAATGATGGCGCCTGGTTTGGCGCTCTGCCTCCCACAAAGGACACAAGTTGTTCGAAGAGCTTGAATATATTCAGGCTTCGAAAGAATGTTGTCCGTCTCGGAGAGTTTCGCTAAATGCATCAGGTCAGGCCATGTCTGTGGTATGTGATCACCCAATGGTCGATTGGGGTTGTACGCTTTGCAGCAACCAGTCTCAATGCGCCGCCTGAGAGCAAAGTGGCTGCCCTGTACGCACTGGCAGTGAGCACAGGTGGATGTTCCATCAGCACTGTCACGTCCTGGATTAAATGCATTCGTCGTACGAAAACTTTTGGCTGCCGGTGGAGTAGCTCGGATCCTCTGTCCTGTCTTGGGCAGCTGCCAGGTCTCAGCTGGCTTGGGCGGCGCCGGAGCTTGTGGCTTCCCTTGCATGAGATCCTCGGCGCGGCGTTCCGTAGCACACATAACTTGAAGGATGGCCATCTGTCGGATCACATGGCAGGCGTGGGCCTTGTCAATCTTCTTTCCGCAGGCTTGACAAGGCTTGGCATCACGAAGAGCATTGATGATGATGGGAGCTTTGGTTTTGGATTCCAGCCACATTTCATAGTGGTTGAGGTTGAGATGTTCCAACATGACTTTGCCTGTGAAAAAGTAACGACCACACAGCACACAGTGTTCACGAAGTGCGCGTACAAGCTCAGGTTGCTCTAGCATAGCCATCCAAGCTTCAGCTTTGACATGGTCTCGAAAAATCGCTTGATCTGCAGGCGGTTCCTGGATTTGGAGGTCAGGATCGAACCATGGACAGCTACCTGCCGTAATGTGCACCCTCAGTCCTCTCCAGTCACTGAACTTGAAGAAACAGTGGCGACACTGTGGTCTGCCTTGGAGTGCATCCCGCATCAAGTCGGAAGGGTGATGAACCCGTATGGCTTTGTGAGTGACCACCATGTGTTTATTTAGCAGTGACATGTGAGCAAACGTCTGGGCGCAGTACGGACATGGTAGATCCCACAAAGGGATGTGAGCCTGTGCTTGTTCAAAGACTGACATAACCCTTGCTTGCACCGTTGCAATGGGGAGCAATTTCAAAAAGTCAGTGTCAGTGAGCGCAGCCTGAGTACGATGCAATCTGGCAAAGGATTTGGTCCACTGTTCCTGCAAATGGCGGAGTGGATCCAAAACTCCTAGACGATGAAACAAATCAGCGTTGGTTTCGTGAGTCAAATGTCCAGGTGATTGGCCAATGAGTCTCAAGTCTGAATTGCATCTACGAATGAGCTTATGTAGTCCGGCCTGGGTCAGGCCGGCCGCAGACAAGCCGTGGAGGTAAGAGCTCAGGATACAAGCCCTCCACACTTGTGCTTTGGTCTTCAGGGGTACTGAATGGCGCTTCACGAGCCACGGGCGCAACCTAATGAAGGCAGTACGACCAACGTGAAGCCTATGAGAAATGGTGGCCGTCTCAAATGCATGATACGACAGCTTGCAACCTAAGTATTTATGTGTATGCACAACAGGGAGCAACGTGTCACCTTGTGCTCTGGGAATTTTGATGCGCAGACCCTCATGTGTTCGAATGAGCCATTTCTGGGCCGTTCTGGCTGCCTGCAAGCCCTCAAGGCGGAAAAGCACAACGGTCTTTTTCGGGTTATAAACGAGTTGATGCTTCTCGAGTACATCAAGTGTGATTCCGATTTCATGAACCGCTTGACTGACGTGATCTAGATGATCAATTTTCCATCTCAACAGCAGGTCGTCGGCGAAACAGATCAGCTTGTGGATCAACTGCTCGATGCATGTGTGTGTGGCAGCACTCAACTCTCTAAGAATGACCGTCATGAACACATTCCATTCCAGGGGGCTTCCACGACATCCCTGTCTGACCCCACACGTAGTAGCTATGGTAGTTGCTAATCCTCTGTGATTGATGCTATAATTAGCGTCCTTAAGCCAATTAACTAGGAGTAAGGCCAGGGATTCAGGACAGCCGCACGACCTCAGCCCCTCAAACAACTCAGATCGTGGAAGCCTGTCGAAAGCTTGTGACAGATCTAAGGAGAGCATGACCCCTCCAACAAGTGCAGGTTTCCCTTTCCCCGCCTGTCTTTGCCAGTGGGAGGGTTTGGCATTCGAGCAAGAAGTCCTCACCTGGTGACAGTGGTCGAAGGCAAGGATCAATGCTTCGAGGACTCCTCTATTGGCAGTGTAAGCGAAAAGCGGAAATGAGGTCAGGACGGAGGCGACGTGTCGGTTGACGCTTTTCACCACTGTTCCTAACACGGCTTTGCCCAAGCCACAAGTCAAGGCGATTGGTCTCAAGTCAGAAGGACTAGTTGCACGTCTCTTTGCCAAGAGTGTGAGTGTTGCGTCCTTCCACTCTTGCGGAATGACAGGATGCGCTGATGTCCATGAAGTGCCCAAGTACCTATGAGTCCACTGTGCCATTGCTGTGGCAAAGTGTTTCAACAGCAGTGGCGGTATAGTTCCAGGCGCCACCGCCTTGTTGCGGTTGATGGCTTTCAGTTCTCGTTCAAGATCAGCCTGATCAAATGGGAGTTCGAAGGCATGCAACTCTGGAAAGACTGAGGAGGTGGCACGAAAGATAGCACCAAAGTGCAGCTCCAAGGCCTGCAGTTCCTCCTGCGGCGATTGAGCTATTCCAGCTGCACGAAAACGAATCTGCCTTCTGGGCTGTTTCGGGGTGAGAATGCGAATTGCCATATATATACAGTCTTCGTGAATCATGACGGTGAGCTGCCTGCGTTGCTTCATCGATGACACTCTGAAGTTTGGCACGGCGTCGAGCTTGGCAGTGGGCACGAAGGCGTTTCCTGAGTTGCAAATGCTTGGACATGTGTTTCCATGCAACGAATGCTTGCATGAGTGGCGGATGCCCTCGGTGCTGAGAATGGCGCGCCAGGTGAAGATGGCGCCATTTCAAGGCCACAATAGACCTGGCTGCAACTATCTGATTAGGAGTATCTTTATTTTGAACAGTGTGTCGAAAGTGGTGATTGCAGACAGTCAGAATGTGATTGCTCACGACTTGTGGAGGTTCATGCATGGCACATGCTTGCCTCAAGGTGCTGTCAATCTGCAGTTCGAAGTCATTCCAGAGAGGGGATTGCAGATCCCGCTCCTGGCTCATTCGTTGGACAGTGGCACGAGACAATCGGTTCGGACAAGCTTTGGGTTGACTGTACCAAGCCTTCCAGTTCAAGGGGATCGTACCGGCAGTCGGTATGTGATCAGGAAAATCTCGATGCGAGTTCAATGGAAAGGACCTGATGCATTTGGCTTGTCTCGATAACTGATCGAGTTGTGGACGTCTGGCAAATATGTAATCAATGTTCGACTGACCACCAGGACCAATAAAAGTCGGATGTTTATCGTGAATCTTAGTCGAAGCAAGTGAAAAACGACGAATGATGGCCTGGAAGGCATCACGGTCAGGAAAAAGAACATCGGTGGCAGGTCCAGGCTTTGGCTTGTCCAAGGTGCAGTTGAAGTCACCTGCAGTGATCAGCAAGTTCCGGTAGGGAAGTTTCTGGAGAAGGTCTTCCCAGGCTGTCCAAAAGGTGCTGCGTGATTTGAGGGGTTCAGGTCTGCTCTTGGCAACATTGTAGGGGTGCTGATAGCAATTAACGAGGTCAATACTTATGGGACCCAAGTCACAACGGACATGCTGAATCCGCCCCTCAAGGATGGTGGCATGGCTGATGGATGCAGCGTCACAGAATTGTGCACGAACAACAGTGAGCAGTCCGTCATGTGTGCCTGCCGCCTGTCGAGGGGTAGGGATGAAGACAAATCCGCCACATTCCCAAGGTTCCTCAAGTGACCATCTAGTGCTCTGAATGAGGCAAATGTCAATCTGTTGGAGTGTGAGCCAGTACCAAAATTCATGATATGATTCTGAGTTGAACCCACCACAATTCCAGGTGATGCAGCTGAGTCTCGGCCCTGAGGCCTGCTTAATCATCGAAACAGGCTGTGTCTTGGTGACAGCAGCTGCAGGCATCTGGTTCAAGGGCTGGACGTGGACTTGTCCACGATAAACACAGAATCCAGTGTTCTGAAGACGTCGCATGGCCCTCACGAAAGATCTCTTCACGGGCCGGCGTGAAGCCCTCATGGCCTTCGTGGGGGAAACTTCTTGCCCTGTACCATGTATTTTAGGGGTAGCATATTTGAACTCATCAAACCACTCCCTTCCGGTACAGTGCATGGTCACTGTACCACCCTCACCCCTGGCACCTAAAAACTCGGTGAAAAAATCTGTCGATTGTGCTTCAAGAAACGAAGTCTCGTCAAAGAAGTTCATCCAGTAGGTGCCTCCGGACTTGGGACCGGAAGGCCCGTGCAGCTCGAAGATCAGGAGGAGAAGGAGGTTCACCAGCCGCCAAGCAGCCCATGCCATGACGTCAAGACTTGGAGGTGGTGAACGGTGCGAGCTGTCTTGGGCCAGGGGCTTAATCATGAAGGGAGACAAGCTTGGAAGACAAGGCGGCAGAGGCAGCCAAGAGCGAAATCATGAAGGGAGACAAGCTTGGAAGACAAGGCGGCAGAGGCAGACAAGAGCGAAATCATGAAGGGAGACAAACTTGGGAGACAAGGCGGCAGCGGCAGCCAAGAGCAAAATCATGAAGGGAGACAAGCTTGGGAGACAAGGCGGCAGTGGCAGCCAAAAGCGAAATCATGAAGGGAAACAAGCTTGGGAGACAAGCCGGCAGAGGCAGCCAAGAGCGAAATCATGAAGGGAGACAAGCTTGGGAGACAAGGCGGCAGCGGCAGCCAAGAGCGAAATCATGAAGGGAGACAAGCTTCACAGACAAGGCAGCAGCGGCAGCCAAAAGCAAAATCATGAAGGGAGACAAGCTTGGGAGACAAGGCGGCAGCAGCAGCCAAAAGCGAAATCATGAAGGGAGACAAGCTTGGGAGACAAGGCGGCAGCGGCAGCCAAGAGCGAAATCATGAAGGGAGACAAGCTTGGGAGACAAGGCGGCAGCGGCA
>CAXAMN010005302.1:70596-89385 GCA_963970005.1 Durusdinium trenchii | reverse complement strand
TACTAGGGGCTCCTGGCATCGCTACTAGGAACAAGGACGCTACTAGGAATATCCACAAACACAAAAAGAAGGAATGAGAACGGACGGTGCGGTGCGCCTCGGTGAAGCCCAACAGGTTGTTGCCGTCCATTGCCTGAACAGGACGGACTCCTTCAGTTCTGCCAGATTGCCAATCGATATCCTGATCTTATTTTTGCCCGGGGGGGTAGGCCGTAGAGGGAGGTAGTAGCTAGAGGTAGCTAGTAAGGAGAGGTAGCTAGTACCTTACTAGTACGCTACTAGTATGGACGAAGGATAGCTCACGCTTCTTCAAGGAAGCTCCCCGCCGCCTTTAGGGGAAACTTCCTTGAAGAAGCGCTCGCACTATTCATTTGGTTCCTAGATGTTTAGGGAAACTTAAGGTATAACCAATGTGCAAAGAGACTACCAACAACCCTGTCTGGAAATCGCTGCCAGTTCACAAGCAAATCTGCCCGTCATTTTCCCTGCTACCCATCGATACATCCGATTGCCCTTGATATCATTGTCTCCCAAGTCAACGAAGCGTGTCACAATGTCTGTCCCCAAGATACCAAGTTTCCTTGCTTGGCTACAGCGACATTCGTGAAGGGCACATTAAGCATTAATTAGACATGTACCATGAATGAACATGTCCAAGAAGCCTCCATCTCGATTGCAAAGTATCAGAGTGACACGTTCACTTTGTGTTTGAGCCCGTCGACTTCAGCAGCGGCACACTTTGAGTCCACAGGCGAGTATAGTATCTCTGGAATGCCGTGTCGGATTCTGCATGTGATGAGTTGAATATAAGGTTTGTGTAGAGGCGTGTCTCTCAAACATATATCCGGCATCAACCTGCATTGCTGACGCCAA
Source organism: Durusdinium trenchii (assembly GCA_963970005.1). Classification (NCBI taxonomy): domain Eukaryota; class Dinophyceae; order Suessiales; family Symbiodiniaceae; genus Durusdinium; species Durusdinium trenchii. The sequence continues at coordinate 88,512 of CAXAMN010005302.1, read as the reverse complement.
AAACACAAATAGATACCTACACTGTTGTAGAATTCAGGGATCCGGTAAGCTGCCAAGCTGCCTGCATCAACCTACATTGGGTGCAACAGTCCTCCGGAGATACGGGCTTGACATCTCCAAAGGAGCCCGTGGTCTTCACCTCGGTTTAGCCCAACCGAGACAAGTCCAAACTTGTACAGGAAATGCCACATCGTTTGCATATATATATAATTGCTACTCATTGCCCGCACTGAAGTATGGGAAGCAAAACGTCACTTGGGTCAAGAGAGCACTGTCTTTAAAGACACCCTGCTGGCTTCTCGTGCTAATGTCAAACCAAAAGTAAAGACCAACGAAACATCCGACCTCGATGTCAAAGAGCAAAAGAACCTCAGCAGTAACTGACAAACCGCCATGACTATATAATGATCCTCTTTTGAGAACTCAGTGTGCATGGGAAGTAATTCGGACACTACTAATTTAATTATATACTGCTTATAGATATACAGTGTATATTTTATATAATATACTATAATACATATATTTGTATATATACACGCACTTCTCAAAAACAACGGGGGCTCAACAGGAAGGCAAGAATAATACAAAAACAGGAGGCATAGCCGGCGAGAAGCTGGAGGTCCGTACCAGCCAGCAAGCAAAAAACAGAGTGGCGGGCGGCTGCGTATGCGACAGTCCACAGCTACTCCACGTCTGGTAGAGGCAAGTTGAAAGCTCGAGTTCCAGACGCCATTGATGTCTATGACCGACATTCGCGTGCTCTCACAGTTGGCTGCTATCACCTGGAGCATAATGTTTGTCTCTTTTCAATTTGGTGAAGGTACAATGCTTGTTCAGATTAGTTAAAGAATCGGTTCAGCAATCTGAGATGTCTAGACACAGGACAACAACCCCTGAAAATTGAGGTGTCAAAGAGTTCTCCCGGAGCTCCACGAGCTGTCTCTGGCCTGTGGCCGGCAACGAATTGTAAAACGTGCCTCTAGGGCCAAGTGTGGCCTGATCGGCAGAGGTCAAATTAAATCAACAGCAAGCCGCAAACAGTATTCCTTTCACACACTCCAAGTGGAGCCATGAGACGCTGAGGCCCCCAGCAACGCATATCGCTGCACAATGCCGCTTTCGCGAGCCACAAGAAGACACTGTTCCGTGGCACAAATGCACGCAATGGGATCCTGTCACAAATTGGAAGGTCCTTCAGAAGGTACCTCATGCCTTTCTTCATACGTTGAAAGCCTCTATGTCTTCCCTCTTTGCACAATGTCCTGAGTAGTTGTAGATGGCGGCACAAAGCCCTCCTTTAGCAGCACATGTTTGCTCAAACAAATACTGCGTTTAGTCCTTGGAAGATCAAAAAGCAAACTGGCTCTTCCGAGACTGTTTCAAATGTGGCCAGAGTACAAGTTCAATCCGCTCCTTGTCATGCGTACCAGAGCCCGGAGCGAATGACTCGTCAATGTGGAACCTGGCATGTTCTGCAGCACTCCATGCGCCGGATGTGCGCAAAATGTGCGGATGCAAAAGCAAGTGAAAACAAGCATGTCACGACAAGCCCTGTCACCAGCAAAGCAATGCAACATGGAAGAAATGCATCATCTCTGCTCTTCTCCTGGCACAGTGTCTTCACCGATTGTCACGAAAGAAATATATGTTTAAACTTACTATATAAGTTGTTCAATTGATGGCATTACTGTTCAATCTGAAATGCTTTTCTGAGTACTTTCCATGTGTCTTTTTTACAATCTGGTCGGTGCCACTGCTTCATACCAGCTGCTGCTGAAGCCAGATCGCCCTCAGGGCAAGCATTAGACAAGCAACGCAGCAACGGATCTTTGCCATTGAATTCTAGAAGAATTCCAAGAGTCTATAGGTTGAACTCAAAGCATCTATATACCAACCCACTTCCTAGCAGCCCTCGGCCTGTGCTTGCCGTGACACACTGCTCCGATAGTTCCAAATGTACACCACATCCTCACCAAGAGCATTGAAAACCTGCCTACACTACACACAGCTGCGTACAACTAATGTAGAGAAAGCTTCTTCCCACAATGCAACAACCTCAAATCAATCTGCTTCTATTTGTAGCCAAGCCATCCAAAGAAATAAAAGCCCACTTACAGAGTCAAATCAAGACAGGGTTGTCACTTGTCACCCAAATGTCCTCAGAGGTCGCAATGACATGGGAATTTGTCATGGCCACATGCATCGGCTCCAGCTGCATGTACCTTGAGCTGCGTGTGACAAACTTGACTTAATTGGTGCACCTCTTCTCACGAGTAGCGACATCCATAATTTTATCAGAGGGAAGCTGCCACCAAGCTGCTTGGAATCCACTGGACTGCCAATATCATTGCAAACAATGACCTGGGTCCAACATGTCAAGGCAGGTCTGTCACCTACTTGCAGTTCGCATTCATCACGGCAAATTGTCCCTGAGAAAGCTGCAATGTGCTGCCCGCTGGCATCATCTGCCTCAAGGGTGCGGCATTCGGACCGAGTGCGTTCTGCAACAGGTCTCTTTATCTAGTTTAAGGAAACATGCTGCTACAGAGGGCTCCTCTATTGTGCATGAACTTCTTTATGGGGAATGGACTTCACAAACTCTTGGGAGGACGGAAGGAAGCAGTGTGTCAGTGTACCAACTGCGCCCCGCCACCCCACCAAAACTCCCCTGCTTGAGCCTTCGTTACCAGGACGCAGTACTCTTCGGAGGAGCGAATGTGCCTTGGAGGAGTCAAGCGAAACCTTGTGCGAGGTCAGAAGACAAGTAGTTTGAAACTCATCAGGAAAAACAAAGTCTGTCATCTGTACCACCAGCCATGACGGTATTTTGACTCAATACCAGAAGAAATACGCAAAGGCTTTACAGGCCCGACGCTGCCAAACTCTGTCTTCAACCAGTGCAGGGCAGATGGCAGAGCGAAAGCTGTCAAGCTGTACATCAAAAGCACCGGTAGAGCACTAGCAGGACAGGTATTAAAATTAAAATCTGTACAGTACAGTTACAGTCAAGCAGTGGCCCATGGCCAAGCTCATGGTAAAAGTTCAGGAACCATGAGATACGAGAAGTTTGTGACATGTGTCACGTTCGGATTGTTCTGTGTAAGTATTGGGCTTTCGCAGCCGGCGCAGTCAGGTGTCTCTTGCCATGCAGGGCGCGACACCCATTGGCACCATTGCGCACACCCAGTTTCAATAGCCTCACTTGCAAGCAAAAGACACTCTCCAAAGTAAACGCTAGAAATCTGCAATGCAAGTAAACCCCCACTCAATGAAGATAGAGGTAGAGAGAGGGAGATGGTATTAGGGAAAATATGCTTGTGCCAAAAGAGCGTCTGTCTCATTTGGCAAGCTCTCTGGTGTGCACTGTTTGCATTCGGGTGTGTACTGCCAAGATGAGGCTGAGGTCCAGCCACACCAGCTTGGACAGCCTTCTGGCTGGGAGATAGAGCTTATGGGGCTGGCGCTTGATCCACTGCAGTCACTGACATATCGCAGAGAGCTCAATGGAACCTTGCACATGCAGTAGAGGGCCAATGAACCCTTTCTTTTTTGTACTCTCTGCATAATTTGCTCTCTGACTCCGACTCCCCATATCTATTGGTCTACCAATGCCCATGGCCACACCAATATCCTCTGGACTTACCTTGCCTATCATCTTTTGTATATCAAAAGCAACACAACATTCAAGTTGCGCAACCAATTCAATTTCCGGCCGTGTCTTGATTACATATTCTTGATCCTCGGCTGCGAGGGCAAGACACCCAGTGGCACCAATCTGGTGTCTGCGTGTTCGCCTTCATCTTCGCTAGCGGCGAGGTTCGCTGCACAGATCTCTCCAGTGGCTGTTCGCAAGTCTTGCAGCCAGAGGTGGTCTCCCAAACGGGTCTGTGGCAGGGCGGGCAGTGATGCTAAAAGCAAAAGAAAGAAAAACTGTACAGATCTACAGTATGATATGCTCATGGAAAGATCTATATATATATATACTATGTCTGTGGACAACGTCTCTGTCAAAGCGTACTTCCCAAAAACGCTCCACACACCACTGACCTCAACAGGAAGGTCCCAATCATGAGGCTCTCAGATTGAATATAGTTCACAGGAAATTTGCATTGAAGTGGCTGTGTCTAAAATGCAACAGTTCTGTCAATGACACACTGACCACCAGGATTCCCGAAATGTGTGTGTGTGTGTGTTTGTGTCCATGAGCAAATCATTTGGCACAATTGCAGAAATTCCGCGTCACTATCTGAATCATGCAGGAGCCTGCCATAAGGACCCAGCGAGCCTTGATAGCCATTGGCAGGATTTTTGGCATCCGCTTTGCGCTGGGAGCGTGCTTGCAGACAGGTAGCTTGTTGAGAAGATAATGTAGCAGCCACGGCATTCGGGTGTGGATGCCCAAGATGGACCTGGAATCCATTGGCACCAACTGGTGCAAATAGGATAGCCATAGTTGATGCCAATTGGATAGACATAGCCAGAGCCTCAAAAACAAGGCATTGACACCAATGGGGGCCCACCTGATATGCACGTCTGATGTTAAAGCACCCCGTCCAAAGTGGTCAAAGCAAGGGGCTTGCATAGAGGGTCAGCTAAAGAAACCCAAAGCACAATCCAAAACCCAAGGATCGATTGCCAAAAGTAATATGCTTCAACAAGTGGAACAATACCGGCTCAAACGCAACCAAAGAACAAAACACAAAGAAAGACAAAACTCGGTAGTGTGCTGCATGTGACAGGATGGTTGCAGCAGACGGTGTACAGTTTACTTGAAGTTTGTGCAACTGCAGCCCCAGCCCACCACGCCACACCCACCCCAGAAACACTGCTGCTGCCACTGAAGCTAATGCTATTCCCGAGGCCCGCACACAGTCCCCAAACATGAAAAGCCTTGAAAATTATGGTTTCCTGCAGGGGACCCGCTTAGACCGTTGGCCAAAACAATGATAACTCATGGTTGGCCAAATGGGCTTACAAGTCAGAAACTCATCATCGTCCTTGACGATAGACCCGGAAAACATCTAAGTTTGACAAGGCACATTGAGGGACGTATTGTTGAGAGGCCAAGGGCACCCAGCGACACCAGGTTGCTTGTGCAGCTGCCAGTGTCACTAGCGAGGCTGGAAGGAGCTTCATCATCCCCTAATAAGAGAAGTGCGAAGGCTGGCAACTGTTTCACAAAGAATTTTTGAGCCGAAAACTACCCGGAGGTGTATCTGAGCCTCGTTTCCCTTTAACTTTGTGTCTGACCACTGGTAAACCACGGCGAAGGAGAGGTTCAAACAATGATTCAATAAATGATCCCTGTTCCACAAGCACTCCAGAGTTCTTTACAGTATGAACATGAACCATTCCTCATTGCCTATTTTGTTCCTGTCTTTTTGATCTCCTGCAGCAAAGGCGCGTCACGTGTTTGATGTACTTCGTGTACTTCTCCTCATGGGCATGGCAACACCAAACAAAATTGTGATGAGAGGGGAGCTCCGTGAGCGCTACATTTACAGTAATCATCTTAATTTTGATTAGTCTATTCGAGTATTCCTTGATTTTTCAGCTTTGCCATACTAAACTGATCCTCGGGATGTATTGAGTTGCCAGACTTATTGCCACATAACAATCTTGAAATCCGCCCGCGCCGAAGGTGCTGAGGCGTTGTCTCAGTTGGCGTAAGCCGCTAGCAATTGCTAGATCGCTCATTAAGTGTTAGCTTTGGGGGGAGTTTTTTGCTCTAGAATCTCCTTTCAAAAGCGGCTGAAAAAGGAGCAAATCATTGGCGATGTTAGTTCTGCTGCCTGAGTGAGTATGCATTATTGGCATTACGTACATCGTGTGTGTGTGTGTGTGTGTGTTTGCCCCTGCGGCCTTCCCGAAGGAGAAACATGAAAACTATTGATAATGTTAGTTATGCTGCCCGAAGTGCTTTCCGTGCGGGCGGTCTTCGCCGCGCAGCGGTGTAAATGCGTGCTCCTTTGTTTAACTACAGGTACGTTTCCTCGATGTTCCACTGTCTAATTTAGCTCCACTATTGGTTTGCATCTCTTTCTTTTGCTTAGCAACTTCCTTTGTTAAATTGACTTGTCCAGTCTTTTCTATTTCCGTCTATGTTTCTCTATTTCTTGATTTCTTCCTCACATCTATCAGATCTATCATAGTGTTGTTCACCAGCCGCTCGTACTCTTAAGGGGCCTCTCTTAGACAAAAATACTGTGTTTTTCCCAGAGCTCTTGTTTTGATTAGTTTCGGAGAAACAGTAAATACAAAGGAAATACTAGACCAGAGTTGATACGTTGTTGATTAACTCCGTGACTCATATGTGTACATATATATATATATATATATTTATGGTGGGGCCCCCCCTCCTGTACCTACCTTTTTTGTACTTTTACTCGTATTTGCATGCTTTTATCACTAATTTAGAGAAATATTACGTACATTGTATATATATATATATATACGAGCATTTTGCACAAGTCATCTCGACATGTTCACATCTTCTGGGAAACAAAATGGCCCGCACATCCTCTGGGTTGGCATATATAGTTCTACAGTACCACAGTAAGATCAGGATATGCTACCACTACATCTGGGGAGGTCCAAGGAGGTCCTAGGAGGTCCTAGGATATGCCTGCCCAGAACCAAGAACCAAGATTGTCCAAAAGTCTTGCTGCAATCTTGGTTCTTGGTTCTTGGTTCTTGGCAGGTCCCAGGACCTCCTAGGACCTCCCTTATTAAGTCCTAGGACTAACAGGTGCCAAGATCCTGTGAAACACGTAAGACCTTGTCATTGTAATGTCACAAGATCCGCAAGAAAAACTCCTTATAAATCTTTCAGCAAAGGCAGGGTGACCTCTAGTTCTATATAACTCAATTCCCTCAGCTTCAATGTATTCTTTAAAATCAGCACTTGCTATTGCTCTTTCATCATCGGTAAAAATGATTTTTGGTTTTGTTTTCATCTTTTGGGGACCTTCCATTGTTCCAGCAATTACATCAGGAGGTGTCTTACTCTTTATTGGCACTACTACCGCATACTTGCTCAAAACATCTATCATAACCAGCCCTGCTCTAAATTTTTGTGTTGCTTCAATATCTTCTGAAGAAGTAAAAAATATATCAAGCTGATAAGTATGATTGTTGTTATGTGGAGCTACAAAGGAATTAAAACCTCTTCTTAACCTCCACATTATGTTTAAAAGAACTCCTCCACATCTGCCATAGTTATATGTATTGCTAAAGTTTCTTTGATTGATGAACCTTGTGAAGAATGACACGTAGCGCAATGTGAGTAAATGAATGTCTCGTCCACAAACTCCTCACTCAACACAATGACATTGTTGTCATCAAATATGTTTTATATGGTGAGTTGCCCACCTTCAATCTTTGTAATCCTGTATCGGATGTTTATGTTTACCCTGGGTTTCTTCACCCACTTTCTAGCAATCAATTCCTCACCCAAATATATAATCGTATCATATGTTTGATATAGATATTTACCATAAACACCTCATCAAAAGCAATGACATCAAAACCTGAGTATCAAATTTAGGTAGTTTTCCTTCTTCATCCTCACCTACTGCTATGGAAAAGAATTTATTGTAAGTAGTTGCTTCAAGACCCTCACACATTTTCTCTTGAAGTTGCCGGTTATTAGGCATAACAAACAAAACAGTCTTATTCAGTTTAAAAAATATTCATCAATATAACTCTTGCCACTTTCAGCAAATTTTGCCTTAATAATCACCGGCTCTGTGACATCCATAATCTTTTTACATATAGCCTCTGTATCCCATTCATCCTCTATAGGTATGTGTTTAGTAATCCACTTGGGTATTTTAATAATTTCATTAAATTTATATGTATACTCTTCTTTTGGGAAGTTGATGTGTTTGTTTTCCACCTTCCATTAATGCACCCATCTTCCGGAATCCAGGTGCCAACAAGGGCTAAAAGTAGGTACAACGGGGGAGGGGTAGCATATATATATATGCATTTATGCGGTCAGGGTCTTATTATCAAGGATGAGCATGGTCGTAGAAAGATATACAATAGACAATAGCCTTGTATAATTGAGAAGGTTCTGGATAAGGCGGGACGCATTCTATACAGTCTCTCAAAACTGAGGTTTGTAGCATGGTGTGACGGAGGGTTTTGGATAAGGTGGGAAGCCTGCTAAACGGAGTGAGTGCACTGCTACAGCCTCCCTGACTCAAAACGGGAGGCCCTGGCAATGCACCTCTTAATCATTCTTTGGACAAATAATTCACATCAGCACTTGCAAGTGCACTGCCAAAGGCCTCTACAAACTTGGGAGACCACAAGCCCCAGATCCCGGCCACGTTGCGAGTAATGGACGTGCAATATCGGAAAATGTCAATGTCCAAGGATATATTGTTGTGAAAATTACTCTAACAGTCTGCACAGACAATGGTGGGGCAAATGCCGGTCACAATTGTTGTTTGGAGATTTACTTGGAAAGTCCTATTTTGCAAGTTTGTCTGGAAAGCAATGTTTCTGAACAAGATTGGAGTAAGGGACAGCGCGAAACAAACCTGACACAAGCTGTAAGGGGACAGTGGAAAAGTTGTTCTAAAGTATGCAAAACCAAAAGGTGCTGAGAGCACTCCTTTCTGTTTGCAATCCGTCCCTTGTTCACCAAACTAAAGATTAAATATGATTAAATGGGTACAAAGCTGCAGCTCAAGCATCGTCGGTGTGAGTATCCCAGAAGACCACGACGTGTTCATTTCGCTCTTTTCGAAGTACCTTGAAACTTCGGGGTCGGCCACGCGTCTCTCGTTGGCGATTTGCGAACTCAGTGCCACAAACCGTGGATGGAAAATTGTTTCTTCCAATGTGGCTTTCACGACTGGGGACTCTCAATGGAGAGGCATCAATTATCAAGGGACAATCTCAGATTGATTGTCTCAGTTCTCTACGCATGTCAGGACAGCTTGTGGCGGTCTTAGCAGCCGGCAGCATACACCAAGGTGTGGGAAAAGTAGCCCCAAAGGTAATCTGGCCTTAGTTGCCAGAATATGCGACCAGGCCTGACTGCTCACACCGTTCTGTCTGTTTCATCTCAGTGGCATATCTGAAAAGCGCAAAGGCAAGGTACAACCACGAGGTGTTGAAGACACTGCCCAAAACGGACAAAAACGTTTAGCGTTTGCAGCTGTGCTGCCCTTTGGAAAGCCAGTAGGTACTGTATGTCACAACTTGAACTCGTTCAGGGGCAATGAAAATAGAAAAAGTTCCTAGTGGCTTCTGGTTCCTAGTGGTAAGGCCAGGAGCCCCTAGTAGCGTTCTTGCTCCTAGTAGCGATGCCCTTTGCTCCTAGTAGCGGACCCGCCTGATGTTTGCAAAAAAGATGTGCGAGTCCACTGCCAGGGCCAAACGAAGACCACTTCCTCACAATCCGTGAAGAAAACAAAACAATGCTGACACCGTGGCTGACACTGTTATCATTGTCTGCCAAGCCAAATGGATACGAAAGGCTTGCTGATATGTTGAGTCAAGTGTGCATTCGCATCGCATTCAGAAATTTGGCACGCAGCACGCTTCTAAGCTCAGCACCCTCCCAGGAAATGGCCCTCAAATTCTGGCCTGGAACTCGCCTAAGCACAGGGTTAGGTATGGCCGAATTGAAGCTGGTATCTACAGTCCACATTTAAGCTTGCAAAGATGTAGAGTCTTCGAGCCTCTGAATTTTAAAAAGGTGCTTTAGACCGGCTCATCCACCTTTGTTTGTGCTCAGGCTGTTGTGTGCTTTCGTGTACCCTTTTGTTTCTTGTCTCCTGAGTCGCGAAGTTTATCATTGCGCTCTTACACATCACCTGCTTTGAACTATATATTCACAAACACCGCATTTGATCGCAAACACAGCCCAACAGCCTAGCCTGTATAACCGTTTAGGAGAAAGGAAACATCTGGGAACAGCACTGTTTAGCCCAGTGAGTCGGACTTCGTAGGGCATGGAAAGGTCTTGTGCATGGAAAAACCGTCTCGTCCGTGTGTTGTCACACGATGGTGCACACAATCGACATGTTTTTATCTCAACTGCTGCTGTGCGGCAAAGAGCGGAGATGTTGGCCGCTGGGAGCATAGAATTGCACCACGCCAACCTGGCAAACCACATGTGCACAACTGGTGAGAGGAAAAACACAAAAGGTGTTCATGCTATACACAGGATCGCCGACCATGAACTTGTTTTTAAGACTTCGCTCGTCAAGATTCTCATTCGGTGATGCATCGTGATAAAGGTTGTTTCGGATGTTCGGATCCAAAGAACAAGTACGGTAGTAACGGTTAGTAACGCAGAAAGTGTCCACACTTGAGATGATTCTGGACCATTCTGCGCCTCTCGCTCATTGGTTGCACCCTGTGCCTGGATACCAGCAATGGCCACCTGTGTGAGAGTACGCAAATCTGGGTGCAAATTTATAGTGTAACAAACTTGTACTTCGTGTCTCAGTAGACTCAGTCTGTCGACGATCTGATAGCCCCTCAATAGATACATCTCCCCAAACGATTTTGGCAAAAACATCCTCTCATAAATCAAAAACTGGGAGGGGCGACTGGGCAAAGAATACCCCGGTCCCTGAGGGACCACGTCACCAAAAACATCTGAAAGAGTGTAAGAACCGGTAGAATACTGAGGCTAGCACGACTGAGCCGTTTGGGTCCCATTTCAACCCTGTACAGCGCCTGGTGCGTGGTGCGTTGGGACAGTGAACAAAAGAGCTACAAAGGGAACTGATGAGACTTCAAGTGCTCTCACATACATACACACAAACAAACAACCAAACATACATACATACATACATACCTACCTAGGTACGTACGTACGTACGTCGGTACGTACATACGTACATACGTACAATACAATACAATACAATGCAATGCAATACAATACACTGCAATACAATACAATACAATACTATACAATACTATACTACCTCTCGCGCTCGGACGTCTCATGTGTAAAACATGAGGGGAGCGTGTTGCCCTACCTCCGATAGAGACAACTACAAAAACGTGCAAGTGAGAAGACAATACAATACAATACATACCTACATACCTACATAGATACATACATACATACATACATAAGACCTCTCTAGGAGAAAAAAATACATACATACATACATAAGACCTCTCTAGGAGAAAAAAATACATACATACATACATACATACATGGCTCAAGCCATTTCAGCATCAAGCCTGGTGTGCCACGCACATCGGGCCGAGCTCGAGGGTGATCTACATCACACCGAATCCCTCCGGCCAGTTCGCGAAGGACGCGGGCATCCACACCATCGGTGGACATCCTGGAGCACCATGACCCCAACGAGCTCGACAAGATGGTGCCGTGGTTACCAAGTCTGCCAGACATCCTCATGTCACAACTGGATTTGGCAAGAGAAGGAACAGTCTGCAGGCAGTGCGGCACTTCGTGGCAGAAACCTCCGCAAGGATTTGCTCCGAGGTCAGGCTAGCAAGATGGAAGACCACCCGAAGTGTCACGCCACCTCCTGGTCTATGGAAAAACAACAGCAGACCTAGCAAAGTTCAGAAACTCACCGGAGAGCTTCTTGCATCCTCATGGAACAAGCTTGACCCGGGACTTCAACAGAAGTTGACCGAGATTGGCATCTCCCCACCTCCTCCAAGTCCTGAGCCAGACTTGCAAGACGTGCTCAGGGACAACCTGGCGCAACTTCCGGCACCAGTGAAGGAGTTGGTTGAGAAGATCACGAAACCTCAGCCACCCACGGAAAAGGATGTTGCCAACAAGCTCAAGCAACAGGTCTCCAGCTTGAGGGATTTGTCCCATAGGAAACAGACTTTGCAGTCCAAGATTGATGCCACCAAGAAGGCCTTTCAGGACCTGTTGAATGAGATGAAGCTCATCCAGACCAAGATCGAACAAGAACAAGCCGAGCTCAACAACACCAGCACGGCCTACATGACCCTGGTCACCAAACAGCCTGATCCAGTGCATTTAGTTGAAGATGCCGAAATGAAGGATCCAGTACCAGAAGCTGTAGCTGCTTTCATCAGCACTCTTGGAGTCAGTCTCACACAAGAGCAGCAGGACCAGCTCAAGTCGATGCTCAAAAGGCCCACCTCCAACAATGAAGATGATGCCAAGCGTCGTAAGCTTGCAGAAGGTGACAAGGAACAGTCACGTGGGTAACCAGGCCATTGAGGCTTTGCAGCGCGACTTGACTCACGCTTCTTTCTACACTTTGGGGTCCAAACCATGTACGCACATGGACTGGGGTTCTGGTCAATCAAGTTGCAGGGAAAATGACAACTTCCTTGACCTCACCAACCATCTCAGTTTGGGCTCAAGCTGTACCGCCAGAGCCTCAACTGCTTCCTATGGACCTTTGAGGTCCCACTCCACGGTCAAAGTTAAAGGGGGAGGCGGCCCATTGCTGGAACCAGAGGCGCCGTGCTCTTCTACATCAGAGCCTCCCCCCAAGGGTGCTGTCAACGGGACCTCAGGTTTCCAAGCATTGGCCCACATCCTCCAAGACATGGATAGTGAACAAGAGTTTCACGACCTCGCACACGAACAGCTCCTACAGACAGGACATCAAGACCTCCAAGCATCATGCCAGGAGTACCTACGAGCTCCGACTCAGGGTCATGGTCAGCAGCTCTTGGCTGACCTTCAACGAATGGAGAGGCTGGTGTACAAACACCAAGGCCTTCAAGGAGACCCTCCTCTCATTCAGGCCAACTCAGGCCTGATCGCCCAGAATCTCACCAGCATAGCCGCCAATGATGGCAACCTATGCTTTGGCAACTCAGTCTTCAGGTGCTGGAGTTGGTTGAGCTGCTTCACCATGGAACCCACTCGCACGTGGGGCAGACTTCACCAGGCCTTCAGAGCCTTTCTCTCCTCTTCCAGACCGTGCCTGCTGACACAGATTCATGAGCTCATGGATGTATGGGCTCATTTTGAAGATGAACAACAAGCAGATGTAGGGGACTTTGTGGGTCACCTCTACACCACAGCCGCTCCTCAAAACATCGGAGGCAAGTTCTTCCACCTCAAGTCCAATGGAGTCCTGGAAGAACGGGAGCAGGTCCCGATCAATCTCATATGTCCACCGGGAGAAACCACGATCTCGTTGGACGAACTGGTCAACCAGTGGGCCAACGAAGAAGAAGGTCAACACCTGTATGGAGCCCCAGATTGCTTGATCTTCCACATTCAGAGGTTTCAATGCCAAGAGAACATGTGGACCAAACACCACCGACAGCTAGAGGTTCCGACGGTCATCACTGTCCCCTTTTCAAATGATGGGGTCTCCATCTCCAAAGCAGGATACAGGACAGTGGCTATGATCTTGCATCACGGAGAGACTCATCACAGCGGTCACTTCACCGCCATCTACGCACTAGATAATGCCTTCTGGAGTGTTGATGACAACCAATATCCACAACCGATTGGGGGCCTTACTCCACAACAAGAATCTGAAGTGCTTCAAGTGTGGCTTGTACATGACCACATGGAAGATGACTCGGATGACCACTTCATCATGAACCGGTCCTCAAAAAGAGCAAAACTCATTACGAAGATGTCCTGATGTGCTTCGCCAATGTCACCTCCTTTGGCAAGAAGGTTCAGGACTGGGTATGGTCCAAAGCAGATCACCTCCTCTTCTTGCAGGAAACTCACCTGAACGACAACAAGTTACAGGAAGTCATGCAATATTTCATCACCAGAGGTTGGCGGGCTCTGGGAGTTTCGGCCACGGCCACCGGAAGAGGAGGCAACACAGGGGGGGTTTTATGCCTGCATCCTCCTCACCATCATCTCCACAGTTTGCAACATTTCTGCAAGGAAGGCAATGGCTGGATGGCCGTTGGATATCAAAGAGACGGTCTCCATATGGCTATCATACAACTCTATTTACGTACTGGAGAAACCTTGCAGTCACCCTTGAACGCAGAGATTCTCAGCAACCTCTTTGGGTTCCTCGAGATCCTCAAGGCTCCTTTCATCATAGGTGGTGACTGGCAAAACCCACCAAGTGAGTTGGCTGCTATGGTCATCCAAAGCAAGTTCAAAGCCCACCTTCTCGCTGGAGAAGCACCCACGACGTTGCAAGGAAGCGAGATTGACTACTTCCTCGTCTCCAATTCTCTTCATGGCTCCTTGACGCTTGACATCAGTTGGGAAGTCCCGTGGAGACCTCATTGCGCCTTGAATCTCAAGTACCACACTGAGCATTTGGCCATTCCGGTCCAACAAATGCGAGCTTTCCCACCCATTGGAAAGGCCTTCAATCCACATCATGGATGGTCAGAATTTCAGGAACCCAACGGACCCTTCTACATCCTCAACTACCAGATCACAGGCCTTGGCACTGATCTTGCTAGACGGTGCGCCAAGTCAGAGAGCAACAACCGCGAAGAGGAAGAGGGTACCAAGTTGAATTCTACACTGGCCCTTTGGCAGGACCACACCCTGCTCAGTTGTGGGAAAAAGGCAGACCAGCCTTTTGGGAGAAAATGTCTGTCCGGATCAGCGTTCTTCATCACAGTGACAACGAAGCTGTCAAACAGGACCTTCTCAACATGATCCCTAGCCTCGCTGAGCATGCTTCAGAAGATCTGGACCAGGGCAATTTCAGCGCCTCTCTTTCTCAATGGGTCGAGAACACACACCAAGATCCTCAAGCGCTACAGGATCTCATCATGGCCCAAGAACATCAAGCTCACATCGGGATCGCTCTGGCTAGCTCTGAAGAGTACAAGACCTGGCTGGCCCAAGCTCATTCCAAGGGCCTCAGAGGACTCTTCAGAAGTCTTCGTCAGAAAGATATCCCCTAGCAACGACCTTTCCAAGATCTACCTCTCCAAGAACGTCTACAGGCCAGGCAGAGCCAGTGGGGAGCCATTTGGATGCCGGTTGATGAACCATGTCACATCCGAGGCTTCAGAGAGTTGAGAGAAGATGCCATTGAACAGGCACGCACTCTCCAACCCATCAACCCGCTCAGCCTTCAAAGGGTGATCAAGAAACTGCCGCACAAGGCTTCTGGACCTGATGGAATCTCCTATGACTTCATCAAGCAGCTCCCCTTTGAGGCGATAGCCCAATTGGCCAACTTGTTCAATCAAATGGAACAAGAAGCTCTCCTCCCAACGCAATTGAGGATGGTCAACATCGTGATGATACCAAAGAGCCTCAAAGTGGAAAGGCCAATAGCCTTGACGTCATGTCTTTACAGACTTTGGAACCGAATCCGCAAGCAAGACATCGTCAAGTGGCAGCTTTCACTCGACACTGCTATGCCTTGGGACCATGCGAGACCCAAAAAGGACTGTCTCTCGATAGCAGTTGGAAGGATGCTCCAATCTGAGCTTTGCAAACACAACGACATCCACACCGTCACGTGCTTAGCAGACCTCAGCTGCTTTTATGACACTGTCGATCTTGACAAGCTTATTCAGCCTGCAAGGGAGCTTGAGTATCCTCTACTCCACCTGAAGATGGCCATCGACCTCTACCGAGGCCCAAGAGTCATTCAAGCCGAAGGCATCGCCACAGATCCTCAGCACTACCGCAAAGGCATCTTGCAAGGCTGTCCACAAGCACCTGCAATTGCCAAGCTGGTGCTCTACAAACCACTTCTTTCACTTCAGCGCCAGCATCCAGCAGCTCTTCTACAGACATGGGTGGACGATGTGTCCTTTGATGTCCGTGGTCGGGATCCCACCTATGTGGCTCAAGAAGCACTACAATTGTATAGATGCCTCCATGCAGCCCTCACTGAAGCTGGTCTCAAGCTCAACACGGAGAAGACTGGATTCATCACGAGCTCCAAAGAGACAGCCACCGCTCTGAAGGCCATTCTACAACCTGGAGATCCAGAGCACTACGATGTCTTCAGAGACTTGGGCATCGATGCCACAGCAGCGAAAAGACGAAGGGTACCACAAGTCAGGAAGAGGTTCTCCAAGGGAAGAGCCAGAGTGGACATCATGCACAGACTCAAGCTCCACACGAACGTGAGATACAGGCTTCATCGAGGAGCGATCCATCCGGCGATGACCTGGGGGGCTCAGGCAAACGGGCTCGCCCCACAGCGACGACACCAACCTCGGGTGATGGCAGCTAGAACTCTCAAACTCCAGAAATCTGGTTCAGTGGACATCGTGTTTGACATGAACAAGAAGCATCCGGACCCAGGGGACGTCATCATCCTACAGCATGTCCACACCATCTGGAAGTTGTACCATAGCTTTGATGACAGCAAGCGGCATCTTTTCCTCAACTCGAGCTGGAATTTGGCCCTTGCTCCGCTGATGAAGGCCAAATACCCATGGCAGGTCGTCACAGGCCCATTGCAGGCGTTGCAAGCCTATTTGGTCGATTTTGGCTTTGACATTCAGAATGGACAACAATGGCAAAGAGCTGGGTATGGGTCCATTCCGGACTGCAATCTCTCTCTGGAAATGCTCTGGCCTGAGCTTGCTATGTTGTTGCAACAGGAGTTCAAATGGCAACGTCTCATCCGGTTGACAAAGTATAGAGGATGTGAACATCTGGAACAGCCATTGGATTGGACCATGAGCCTCAAACTACAGCGTACCACAAGTGATCGGCTTGCCTGTGCCCTGAGAGCTTTCCATCAAGGCACACTTCATGGCTTCACGGGTCAATGTCCTCTTTGTGGTGTCGAATTGTCCACGGTCCATCTTGTTTGGGAATGTTCGTATTGGCAGGGCCGTGTCAAAGACATTCCTGACGAATGGAAAGATCGCGTCAGTCAGAACATTGAGCCTGAGATTTGGAACATTCGCGAGCGTCATGGAGGACCCTCCACCTTTGAAGGCACTGGCAAGTGGCACAGTTTGCAACCATGTCACATCGACCATGGACATGCATGTTGCTTAGACATTGCAGCCACATGTGCGGACATCCGCCACCAGCAGTACATCTTCGCCATTGGGATCTTTGAGATTGCCACCAAGGAATGCATTGCTTCCATTTCGGGCATCTGCCCCGGGAGGCCACCAGAACCAGAGCCACCTTCTACGCGCTCAAACAGCTTGCCATGCACCTACTTGACTCTACTCATGTGGGCATCTCTAACCTGCAAGTCTGGAAAGCATGGGTGCCTCATGTGGCTTTAGAGCGATTCCCTGACCTTTACAGCGGACTGGAGTTTGAACGTGTTGATCGGGTTCTCAGGGATCCGGACCACTTCTTGAGGAAGCCCACCCAGATCACACAAGAGGTCAAAACGCCGCTTCTACAGCAAAAGAAAGAGCTCATTGCCACCTTGCTTCGAGAGCCTGAAAGAGGGGGACATCAATGGGAGGTTCCCCGCTCAGGAGCCATCTGCTGCAGATGCAAAGCCAAGATCCACTCCAAAAGCATGATCCAGGAGATCAAGACTGCCATGGATTCGGAGTGTCAGAATCCGATCCAAACCAAGATCACCAAAACTCCCCGAATGGAGGTGATCAAGCAGCTCGTCGACAGCCAAGACAAGCCCCAGCCAGGAGTGCACTTCTTGCGCTTAGACAAAGCGTGATTACGCTGTCCCTTTGCAAGAGCTACATTTTAGCAAGGTCAAATGAAAAGACCTTTGAGGAGTTCGTTGGACAGGTGTGCCACAGCGGACCACTTCAGCCTTCGATGTGGGAGGGTCATGGCTCCCACACAACGCAGCGGCTTGGCAATGCCGCGGAGTGCTCACGATGTGGCGCGCGGAGTCGCATCGTCAACGACAAGGTCGCCAACCGACGCCTCAAAGAGGCTTGCCCGACCAAGTCACAAGACTTGAGGCGGATGTTCGCATAAGCACCCAGTTGCACAGGAAAAGAACCGTGAAAAAAAATACATACATACATACATACATACATACATACATACATACATACATA
>CAXAMN010005302.1:51253-68724 GCA_963970005.1 Durusdinium trenchii | reverse complement strand
GCAGTGACAGACCTGGGAGACAAATGAATAGAAATGCTACATGGCCAGCAGAAAAGGGCGGACACCACCAGCGACAGACCTGGGAGACAAATGAATAGAAATGCTGCGTGGCCAGCGGAAAAGGGCGGAGACCACACATGACAGACCTGGGAGACAAATGAATAGAAATGCTGCATGGCCAGCGGAAAAGGGCGGACACCACCAGTGACAGACCTGGGAGACGAATGAATAGAAATGCTGCGTGGCCAGCGGAAAAGGGCGGAGACCACCAGTGACAGACCGAATGAGTAGAAATGCTGCGTGGCGGCGGACGTGCTGCATGGCCAGCCCAAAATTTCGCACACCAGCAGTGACAGACCTGGGAGACAAATGAATAGAAATGCTGCATGGCCAGGGGAAAAGGGCGGACACCAGCAGTGACACAAAGGGCGGACACATCTTAAGAAAGAATTGAGAACCCCTAACAGTAAACTGTTTGGGGAAAGATACATACATACATACATACATACTTACATTACATTACATTACATTATATACATTACTACAAAGCATACATACATAGCATGCATGCATACATCATTACATAACATTGCATTGCGTTACATTACATTACATTACTTTGCATTACGTTACATACATTACATACATCACATAGCGTAGCGTAACATAGCATAACGTAACGTAACATAGCATAACGTAACATAGCATATCATAACAGAACATAACATACATAGATACATACATACATATTACATCCACGCAGCAGCCTCAAGCCAGAAGCTCAAGCCCAGGCCACTGCCCTTGAGCCTTTAACCATTGGGCAACTCAGCCGCGTCCTGAAGGGACTACCAGACAAAGCAAGCGGCCCTGATGCAGTATCCACTCAACTGCTCAAAGCAGCCCCACCATTGTCACTGGCTCCATTGCTCCAACTCTTCCGCACCATGGAAGAAACGGCAGAGCTACCAACCCAGACGCAAGTGCATATGGTGGTGATGTTGCCGAAGAATTCCATCATCGAGCGCCCTATCACATTGACCTCCACTCTGTGGAGAACGTGGTGCCGCCTCAGAAAGCCCGCGCTGGACCAATGGCAACGCACACTACCAAAGGCCATGGATCATGACAGAGCTCGCCCAGGAGCCAATGTACTCTATGTGGCCTTGGAGAGACTCCTCAGACAAGAAGTACAAAGAGCTCGTGGGTGTCAAGGCATAACGGTGCTCATGGACATGTCAACTTTCTATGACACAATCCCGCTGGATCGCTTACAGCAAGAAGCCATCAAGTTGAACTACCCACCGCTGCACCTGGAACTGGCTTTGCAGCTATACACCGGACCAAAAGCGATCAATGCTGAGCAAGAATTCACTCCCTTCTTTCGAGTGGATCGCGGAATACCAGCAGGATGTCCACAAGCGCTGCTAGCAAAGGCTGTCCTGGCCCCAGCTTTGGTCCCATGGAGGGAGGAGCATCCCAACATCCACCTCTCCAGCTGGGTGGATGACATTGGTTTTGACACACATGGCCGAAACCCTCTCCAAGTCGCCACCAGAGCGGTTGAAGCATACCGTGACCTGCATGCCAGGCTCCAGCACCTTGGGCTCCGGGTCAATGCCAAAAAGACAGCCTTTCTGGCCACTGACAAGGCCACGGACAGAGAGCTCAAAGCCTTGTTACAACCTCATGAACCACAAGTTGCCACGGTGATGAGAGACCTAGGGATCGATCACCAAGCAGCACGCCGTCGAAGGATCCCTGTGACGAAGCAAAGGTTTGCCAAGGCACATCAGAGAAAGCTCAAGCTCCGCAGCCTCAAGATACCCTCATTGAAAGTTCGACTCCGGTTGCACAAAGGAGGCATTCAGCCAGTGGCTTTATGGTGCATTGAAGCACAAGGCCTGGCTCCGAGATACCGGCTTGCCTTAAGAACTGCACTGGCAACCCAGCTTGGGCACCATCAAGGAGGTTCACTTGATGCCACTTTTGACCTCCACAGCAACAAGTACCTGGATCCGGCAGACCAGGTGATCGTACACCACATCAAAGCCCTCCACACGCTCTACCATGCTTGGCCCGCAGACCAACTTGAGCACTTAGAACAGGCATGGACTGAGCATCAAGTCCCATCCACGGTACACCGTCAAGGGCCCTTTGGCAGCTACCATTGCATATCTCCTTGAGTGGAAGTGGCAGGCACACAACCTGCATCACTGGACTCGTCAAGAGACAGACTACTTGACAGCCAATGACATCAGCATCAGGCAACCATGGTGGCAGATCGAGAAAGCACTCCTGAAGGAGGCAACCAGCCAAAGAACGTCCCGGCTAGCCCAGCGGCAGTACCATCAGCATTTGGTGGCAGGATTGGACTGGCATGTGTTCCGACAGCTCATTCACAAACTGCCCAAGGAACACAGGACCTATCTTCGCACCTGGGTCCAAGGAGCCATCCATTTCAGAGAGCAGGCAAACCAAAACAATGCCCAGTCTGTGAAATCCCGGCAACGCCGAAGCACATAGTGTGGATGCGCAAATGGCACAAAGGCAGAGGCCACAAACCAATGCCTCCTGAATGGGCTGAGCGGCTCACCCAACATGATGAAGAGCCCTTATGGAATGCAGGTTGGATTCCGTTGGAGCCTCAGGACCACCTGACCATACAACACCCCTATCAAGGCCATGGGGTTTGGCAAGGCTTGCAGGTGCTCCAGTCCCATCAGTACCAAGAGTGGGCTTTCACCCTCGATGCCACCCCCTCCACCTATGACCAACGCAGTCAGCTCTGGGTGTTCCATCACAGGAGTGCCAGACAGCCCTCAGACCAAAACTCGAGCACTGATTGCTGGCTTGGTGGCCCTGGCCAAACACACTTGCATTGCAGTCAAGGTCATAGTTCAAGTTGCTGCAGTCTGGGAAGCGTGGTCAGATCCTCGACATCGAGCGCAATACCAAGATCTGTACCAAGGCCTGACTGAAGACGACTTTCAGCGGATCCAGACACACCTGGCAATGAGCCTCATCTCAAGAGGAGGCAAAGAGATGCAGCCCTGACAGCCTGGGAGCGTGCCACTCAGCTCCAAGACAAAAAGGCCACTGAATGGCAAGCCACACTTGACCAAGACCATGAGAGCATTTACAGACATGCGGCAGCCAGACTAGCAGTGGTGTTTGCGGACAAGGAGCACTACTTGCACCAAAAACCAAACAGACACCAAGGGCGTCACACCAAACAACACAAAAAGCAGCTTGTCCAGCACTGCACGAAGCCTTACCACAGGTGGCAGCCACACAGGAGTGGGTATCAATGCAGTGCATGTGGAATCAGGGTCCATCAGGCACTCACGGCGCCCACCATCGAGGAACGCTTGGGGCAACCATGTCCACAGATCCAGATTGATGAAGAGTATCCAGAACAAAGCAGCCCTCACAAGCCAATCCAGAGAAAGCTCACCAGAGCACAGGTTGTAGCCAACTTGCTCGAGAAGCAGGCCCAACAGCAACCAGGAAGTGCCCACACCCTGGAAGAAACCAAGGGATATCTACGCTGCACCACTTGTGGCCAGAGCATTCACAAGAGAACAAATGAAGCAGCTTTCACGGCCTATGTGCAGGGCCCCTGTATTAACCAACTCTATGACCAAGTCCACAGTGGCCACAACAGCCACCTCCTTTGGCAGAAAGGAGACAAAATCCAATGCAAGCACTGTGGAACACAGACACACACAGATGCTCAAGGTCGGCCCATCATTACCGCAACTTTGCAGAAGAGCTGCAAAGGGGCACCCATTGCAGCCTCACCGCCCATCTCCGAGATCTTCAAAAGGCAGACAGCCAAGGCTAGCCAGGCTGGTCAACTTGACCTTACACCGGAAGAGCCTGGCACCACGGTATCCGCATCCACAGCCAAGCTCCAGGCAGGCCATGAAACCCAGCCAAACCTGGAACTTTCGGCTGCAGCTAGCCACTGGCACCACGTCAGCTCCAATACAGTGATGTGTCAGCCATACACGAGGCCGCATCCCATGCTCACCACAGAAGCAACATCCTGGCTGCGACAGGCCATGAAACCCAGCCTACTAGTCAGCCACCCTGGCAATTGCCAGTCGAACCGCAAGCAGCGCAGCCACAAGTCTCCAAAAGGAGCAGGTCACAAGCGCCAGCTTCCGACATGGAAGACTCCGAAAGCGAGCACACTGGAGATCCAGAGCTGGAAGTGGACTTCTTCTAGCAGAAGCTAGACTCCGTCGACAACAGGCAGCTGCGCGGCTCAGGTCAAAGTACCACTTGTTCTGCAGGAGCAAAAGCCTTTAGGAGAAAAAAATACATACATACATACATACATACATACATACATACATGGCTCAAGCCACGAGAGGTTCAAGCTGGTCCCGCAAGAAATCCAGCTTGCGCGCAAAGCCTCTAGCACCACGTGTGCACTGAGCTCCTAGAGACGCACACCGCCATTGTCGTGTCCCTGGGTGAGCGTTCTTACCAAGACCGTGCTTGTTGACCTCTACGGCACCTGGCATTTGCTCGCTGCTTTCAGGTTGAGGACCACCAGGGGACTGGGCCTACTTGACACAACACGCCCTAGGCCTGTTCGTGAAAGGTGCCACCCTGTTTGCCCACCTGTTTGTGTTCTTTGCGGCCACAAAAGTGCTCGACATCAGGTACTATGACAGGCCAATGGGGAAGAGCCTACATGACCTGCTCCAAGCACGGCTGCGCAAACTGGTTCAGCAGATCGTTACAAAGCTCACAGCACCAGAGCCCTGCACCGAACGTGAGATTGCCACCAAGCTCAAAGGCCAGGTGACGGAGTTGAAAGCCATGTCCATCAAGAAGAACCAACTTCAAGAGAAGATTGATGGCGTCAAAGCCCAATACGCCTCCCTCCTCACGGACATGCAGGACCTCCAAAGCAAGCTTGCTGAAGGCCAAAAGGCCCTGCATCAGCTCTCTCAAGACTACATGAAGGCCATCAACCAGACTCCGGCTCCAACAGAACTGGCCCCGGGATCAGCAGAGCCTGAACAGATCCCCATGCTGTGGAATCTTTTGTACACAGCCTTGGAATCTCGCTCACAGAGGAGCAGAAGAACCAACTCCACGGCCTGTTGAAACGGCCAAACCAAGATCCTGATGATCCCACGAAGCGGAGGAAAACAGATGGCGCCGTCACAACACCACCCGGACATTGTGGGTAACAGGGACGGCCAGGACATGCAGGGGTGGACTTTTCCGTTGCCGGAAGATGACACATGGTCATGTGATGGAACCGAAGAGTCTGAAAGGGGAACACCGTTCGAAACGAACACCAGTTTTGCACAAGACCACATTGAACTTTTAGCACCACCACATCCAAGGTCAGCATGTTTTGACGGCTCACCAGCACCCACCATTGGAACAGGAGACGGGGACTTTTCAATCTCCACCAATGACCAGGAGTGGCCCGTGCTGCCTCAGGCTCAGGACGGGAGCAGTCGCAAGTGGACTGCACCAGTGTGGGGGTTAACACACCAGATGTCCTGAACCAGCAAGCACACACTCAAATTTCTATGCACCAAGCGGGAACTCAGTCTGTTGCAGGGGAGCAGCAACCACATGAGTCTTTTCCACAACTTCAGTCACACGTTTCTACCCAATTTCTGACCGCCTGTGCTCCCACACATGGACCGTGCCTGAAGCTCAACGGTGGGGCACCAGATCAACCGAGCTCTACCTGGGAGACGGAAGGGCACCACACCAACATGAGCACACAATACTATGCTTCCACCACCGATCTGCTCCTCCAGAACTTGAGCATGGTGGTGGGAAATCCCAGACGCAAATGCACCATGGAGAGCCTACTGCTGGATGTGCGCCTATCTAGCGGAGTTCAACAGAAACCCCTGGGGCGTCATCAAAGAGGCAGTGCAGACCTCCTTGGAGCTTTCAGAGCCCGTGGACATCCAACAACTACCAGGACTACACCAGCTCTGGCAACAACATGACCTCAATGTTGAAGGAGATGCGGCACATTTTGTCCACTCTCTCTGGCTCCATTCCCAGACGAGAGTGATGCAATACCGACACACGGAGATCAAGGAAGGTGGCTACGTGAAGGAACACATCCAACTGCCCCTCATTGTGGACTATCCGGATGAGTACTTGGATGAGATCACCTGGCAGGAACTCATGAATTGCTGGGCGAACCAAGGCTATGGGCAGTATCTCAGCGATGACAAACTCATCCATGTCAGCCACATCAACCGAGCGGTCACCATAGAGGGCACAGTCACAAAACACAAGAGAGCCCTCAATCCCCATGGACCATATACGGTCCCCAGATCCCTTGATGGATTCTCCAGGGCCAGTGCAGAATACCTACCGCTGGCATACATTTGCCACCGCGGCCCCACCCCCGACACCGGGCACTACTACACCATTTTGGTGTACAAGGACCTGATGTGGATAGCAGATGACGGAGCCACACCCAAGGTCCTACCCTTTTTGACTCCTCAACTTGCGGGACAGATTGTACAAGTTTGGGGCATCCAGATCGCAGCCCTGATCACCCCAAGGCAAATCGCCACAGGGCATTGCCACCACCAGAGAGCCCGGATTACGATCCACCGCTCCACAGTACACCGCCAAAGAAAGCCAGACACACCCAGGACAACATGAGACTGAATGTGGCCAACATCACGGCTTTCGGGAAGAATACTTTGGACTGGTATTGGACCAGAGACAATGAGATTTATGCGCTGATCGAGACCCATTTGGACCAACAAAAACACCAGTCCATGTGCCAATACTTCGAAGTCCGAGGCAGGCATGCTTTTGGTTATCCAGCTCAGGCAAACACAAACAATGATGGCACCCATGGAGGCATCCTCATCATCCATGACACAGCCCACGGACTGACCAAACTCGAGTCCTTCACCATAGCCGGATGCGGCTACCAAGCCTTCCTTTTTTGGGAAGCCAAGGCCAGATCCATCCTGGTGGTTGCAGTGTATTTCAAAACCAATGAAACCATCCAGGGCGCCACCAACTCCCAGATCCTGGCCCGCATCCTGGCTTTGCTTCAGGCCACCAACAGGCAATACATACTGGTGGGTGATTGGAACAACCACCCTGAGCATTTCCAAAGCACCGTGCTCACCGGATGCCACTATGCTCAATGGAAACACGGTCGATTACGCCATCATTGAAGAAAAGTTGGCTGCGTGCACATCAATGACGACCGAATGGGCCATACCATGGCGACCACACTGCCTGGTCACGTATGCTCTCGAGCTTGAAGATGATTTCCGGAAGTATCACCAGCTCAGGACTTTCCCGCCCTTGCCCAACATTCCGGACATCGGGTTTCGAGCTTGGAGCACGTATGTCACCCAGGTTGAGGATCTGGTGCTCTATGAAAGCCCACCAAACGAAGGAGCCCGGGGCTTGGCCAACTGGGTTTCCGTCACAGAGCAATACCTGCTCCAGCAACACCCATGGGCACCCCAAGGAAGAGCAGCCACCAACCTCACTACCCAGCACCAACCACTGGTCCCAACAAAAGCAGGAGGGATCTGGAAGAAAGGAAAAGCAGCCTACTGGGAACAAATCCAAGCCCGGCTCAACCTCATCGAGCACCAACCCGCCAAAGCACCAGGCGCCATCAAGGGGCTCAACATAGCACTCCGCCAGGTGCAACACCAATGGTTGGGAGATCAAACCTGGGCCCAATTCATGGATACCAAGCAACACTGGCTCCAATACAGAGATGACCGCACTTTCGAGCTGATGAAACAAACGGTCCAACACCAGCTGGAAGCAGCCCCAAACCCAGAGCCGCGAAGAATCCTGCCTCCAATATGCGGAGTGGATCAGGCAAGGGGAAACCAAAGGCCTTCGAGGACTTTTTCGCTCTCTAAAAGCCAGTGAGCTATCTTGGCAGCGACCATACCGGGACATCCCAATGGCGGACCGCATGAGACACCGAATGCGGGCCTGGCATTCCCTTTGGAAGCCCACCAAAGATGACCAGCCAATGACCAGATTGCCCTTGCAAGAGGCCGCCAAGCAACAAGCAGCCCAACTTCCACCGCTCACCTACGAGCAATTGGGCAAAA
The DNA here is from genome assembly GCA_963970005.1 of Durusdinium trenchii. Classification (NCBI taxonomy): domain Eukaryota; class Dinophyceae; order Suessiales; family Symbiodiniaceae; genus Durusdinium; species Durusdinium trenchii. Next base: position 60,616 of record CAXAMN010005302.1, on the reverse strand, counting down.
CCTTAAAGCGGCTGCCTGACAAAGCATGTGGACCTGATGCAATCACCACCCAATTGCTCCGCACGGCACCAAAGCAGGCCCTACAGCCCCTTTTGGGCATCCTCCAAGCCATGGAAGCCAAAGCAGAACTACCCACCCAACTCACTTTGAGCCTGGTGGTGATGCTGGCCAAGAACGAGAAGGTGGAAAGACCCATCACGCTGACCAGCGTGCTCTATCGGGTATGGTGCAAGATGAGAAAGCCCCTCCTGGGCGCATGGCAGAACAACCTCCCTCCAGCCATGAACTATGATAGAGCCAGACCGGGAGCAACAGCCTTACATGTGGCGTTAGAAAGACTGCTGCGCCAAGAAACCACCAAATCCTTGGGCAAACATGGCATAACTGTCCTCCTGGACATGAGCACTTTCTACGACACACTGGATCTACAACGTCTTCAACAAACAGCCCAAGACTTGGACTACCCACCACTTGCCCTCGAGTTCGCCATGCAGGTGTACACGGGCCACAAAGCCATTTTGGCAGAGGGTGAACTCAGCCCATGGTTCCATGCTACTACTGGAGTAGCTGCCGGTTGCCCCCATGCTCCACTCCTAGCCAAGACCTTTTTGCAGCCCATCCTCACCGGTTTCCAAAGGGAGTTCCCGGAACTCCACCTCAACGGCTGGGTTGACGACATTGGGTTTGACGGCAACCACACAGATCCAGTCCAATTGGCTCAACGCACCATCCAGGCATGGCAACACCTACGGACAGACCTCACCACGGCTGGACTGATCGTCAACAGTCACAAGACAGCATTCATTGTCACGGACAAGGTCATCCACAAAGAACTTGACAAGCTTCTTGGACCCGATGACCCGCCCATCCAGTCCGTGATGAGGGACCTGGGAATTGACCATTCCGCCAGCCGAAAAAGGCGGATTGCCACCCTCCAACAGCGGTTCCGGAAAAACAAGCAAAGGAGGATCAAGCTACGGAGCCTCAAGCTGCCCAATATCCGCACCAGACTCCATCGCGGAGGAGTCCAACCAGTGGCCTTCTGGGGCTTCGAAGGTCAGGGACTGGCTCCAAGGTACCGGCTGGCCCTACGCCAAGGTTTAGCCACACACCTGGGCCTACATTGGGGACTGACTGATGTCATCTATGACCAGAACACCAAAAAGTATGCTGACCCAGGTGACCAAGTCATCATCCATCACATCCGGGCTCTCCACACCCTGATCCACCATTGGCCACACGACCACATCCAGCACGTCGAACAGGCCTGGATTGCCATCCGCAACCAGATCCACAAACAGCAGCACCCCTGGTACCAGGTGAAAGGACCCATGGCAGCCACCCTTGCCTACCTCAAAGAATGGGGCTGGACGACTGACTCCATTTATCAATGGCACCGGCATGAAACTGCCTTCATGACAGAGGCCCACATCAATATGCAGGATGATTGGGCGACCATCGAACAAGCCCTCCACCATGAAGCACAGCAGCAGCGGACCAGCAGGCTGGCTAGCAAGAGAAACTGCCAAAACCTGGTCAGCGGCATCGATTGGACCATAGCCACCAAAGCCGCGAAAGTCCTGCCCAAGCAACAGGTCCACCATATGAAGACATGGAACCAAGCAGCCCTCCACTACCGCCAAGGGGACAAAATCAAGACCTGCCCCTTATGTGGAGTACCAGCAACACCCAAGCACATCGTTTGGATGTGCACCTGGCACCACAACCAAGGCCATGCTCCACTTGAGGTCGAATGGACAGAGCGGCTTCAAGACCCTTTGGAGGAACCCTCTGGGCACATGGCTGGATCCCAAGAGAGCCACAGGACCACCTCCAGATTGCCCAACCGCTCCAAGGCCATGGATGCTGGAGTTCCCTCGAACCCCTGCCACTACAGCCATGGCAAGGGCTTTCGGTGACATTGGACGCCACCCCGTCCTCCTACGATCCGCGCTCCCAAGCCTGGATTTTCGGGCTCTGCATCCACACCCTGGGCAAGGGAACCATTACCGGCATGGCTCCAGGCCCCCAGACCAAAGCCCGAGCCCTTTTCCAGGGCCTCCTCACGCTGGCCCAACATGTCCTCACGCCAGTCAACGTGGTGGTGCAGCTTGGGTCGGTTTGGGAGGCTTGGACAAACCCACGAAAGCGACAAGGGTTTGAAGACCTCACTCGAGGTATTGAGGAACACCTCTACCAGCACATCACCCCGCTCTACATCCACAAAAACACCCGAACTCCTGAGGCTCCTGGAAACGAACCTCATTTGAGACGAAGACAAAGGGACGCCGCTCTAGCGGCCTACGAGAGAGCCAGCACTCTCTATGACAAGCAAGCCGAAGACTGGCAAAAAAACACTTGACCAGGACCACATGCGGATCTACAAGCAAGCTGCTGCCAGATTTGAAAAGATCTACAAAGATCCACAGCATTACATCCACGAAAAGCCAGTCCGGCGGGCAGGGCACAACACAAAGCAATACAAGAAGTGCCTCATCAACCAATGCAAGCTCCCTTGGCAGCCCAATAAGCACCAATGGGTCCCACATAGAAGCGGCTACCAGTGCCACACATGCCATACCAGAGTCCATCAAGGTCTCACTGTTGAAGTCATTGAACAACATCTTCAACAGGACTGTGACCTACTGGCCAACGAAGCTCCAGAGCCGGATCTCCGCCCAAACAAACCGGTTGGGCACAAACTCACCCGGGCCAGCACCATCAAGCAGCTCCTCGAAGTCCAACAACAGCATCCCCAGGCTTCGGACGAGCACACTTACCAGGAGACAGCCGGCTACCTCAAGTGTAAGAAATGCAGCCTGGCCATCCACAAAAGGACCAATGAAGGAAGTTTCCAAGCCTTCCTCAACAGTCGCTGCGTAGACGAAAGCTATGACAAAGCACATGAAGCCCACCACACACATGCCTTGCGGCAGAAAGGCAAGGGCGTCCGGTGCAAAAACTGTGGCACACAGAGTCACCTAGACTCAAAAGACAGGGTGATTATGACCAAGGCCCTCAAACGACCCTGCCAAGGTCACAGCCAGAAATCACCCACCCTTGTCCAGTTGTTCAGCGCCCAAAGCCAGCACAGTCAGGCTGGCAGTCAGGCACCCAACGCCACCAAAACCGGCCATGAAACCCAGCCACCACCAGGGCAGCCAGTGACAACCTTGGATGATCCAGGGCTTCTGTCACCACCAGTGCCGAAAAAGCTCCGGTTCTCCCCGAAGGCTGACAGCTCCACTTTGGCGCACAGCCCACAGGAGCAAGGAGAAGAAGAAGCCGCACAAGATGACCCGCGCATGGAAGTTGACTACTTCTGAGGTCATCAGAGAGCAGGGCATCGCACCTCACACGAGGAATCCAACAGAGACCACCACGAGAAGGCCGCCAAAGAGCAACCGCCCAACTCAACTTCAGAAGAAAAAAATACATACATACATACATACATACATACATACATACATACATACATACATACATACATACATGCATACATACATGCATACATACATACATACATACATACATACATATGAACCATCGTACGCCTCCACCACCGAATGCATCCTGCAGAACCTCACCATGTCTGTGGGGAATCCAAGTGCCAGGTGCTTTGCCAATGCGCCCTGGAGAGCCTTCACTTGGACCTGCGCACTGTTGCAGGAAACCAATACCCAGCCATGGGGAAACCTCAAAGAGGCTGTGCAGGAATCCTTGGAGCTCGCGGAGGCCGTCGACATCCAACAGCTACCAGGGCTTCAACCACTCTGGAAACGACATGACCTCAACATGGAAGGTGATGCCAACCACTTCGTCAACACCTTGTGGAATGTCTCCCAGTCCAGAGCCTTCCACTACCGATTTGCAGAGATCCAACCAGGGGGCTACCTCACGGATCATGTCCAATTGCCCATCCTGATCCCCTTCCCAGATGATTGGCCAGAGGTCTCTAATCTGCAGGATCTCTTCAATGGCTGGGCCAACACCGGTTTGGGACAATACCTCATGGATGACAAGCCACTGCTGGTGAGCCACATCACCAGGAACACAATGGTGGACAACACAGCCACCAAGCACTGCAAAATACTCAATACCTACGGCACCTTTACGGTCCCACGCTCGCTGGACGGTTTTGCCAGGGCATCCTCTGAGTATGTGCCCGCAGCCCTCATATGTCATCGGGGCCCCAGTCACAACACCGGCCACTACTTCGCCATCCTCATCTACAGAGACTTGATGTGGCTCGCAGATGATGGAAAGCCACCCATGCACCTGGAGCATTTGACTCCCCATCTCGCCAGCCAGGTCACTCAAGTATGGGCGGTGCACGTCGATACTTTCAAGACCAGTCCAGACAAGAGGCCAAGGCTTGAGCAGCAGCACAACATTTTGCATTTTGCAAATGTCACACACTTTGGACGTCAAGTCCTGGACTGGTATTGGTCACGAAAGAGTGAAGTCTACATACTGGTTGAAACACACCTGGATCCGCAACAACACCAACAGACTTGCCAGTACTTCACCATCAGAGGGAGAACAGCATTTGGCACCCCAGCCCAGTCCAATGAAAGCAATACCGGCGCCCATGGCGGCATCCTTGTCCTTGGTGATGTCTCCTGTGGCCTGACCGCCTTAGAATCCTACTCCAACCAGGGCTGTGGGTTTCAAGCTTTCCTGTGGCAAGCGACTGACCTCACCATCCTGGTGGCTGGCACTTACTTGAAGACTGGAGAGACTTTGCAGAGTGAAGTCAATGCCACGATCCTTGCAAGGTTGCTAGCTCTGGTACAGGCCACAAATCACCCTTTTGTGCTCTTGGGTGATTGGCAAAACAGTCCAGGCTCCATAGCAAGCACGGTGCTACCTTCCAAGTTCCACTTTGAAGTGTTGGCCCCAGATGTCAGTTTGCTCTCCGGCAATGTCATTGACTATGCCCTGATCCACACCAGCTTGGCACACACCACTTCGATCACCACTGAATGGGCCATTCCTTGGCGGCCACATGCACTCCTCACATATCACTTCAACGTCGAAGAAGCCACCAAAGAATACAGGCAGATTCAGCAATTTCCACCACTACCAGCCACACCGGACATTGACTTCCGGCCTTGGACCACGTACAAGTCCACTGCCTACGAGCTTGACCTCTATGGCAACCCGCCCAATGAAACAGCACAGCAATGGGCTGACTGGCTCTTGTGCACTGACAATACCTCCTTCAGGAGCACCCTTGGGCACCTCAAGGAAGGGGCTCCAGCCTCAGGGCATGCCATAAACCCCTGACACCCAGCCACACAGTCACCACCTGGAAGAGAGGAAGACCGGCCTTCTGGGAGCAACTGAAGGCCCGTTTCCACCTGGCTCTAAAACAACCCACACTGCAGGCCAGAGGACCGACCAAAGGCTTCATGCAAGCCACAGCTGATGTGCCCAAGCATTGGGTGGGAACCCCCACATGGGGTCAATTTCTTGATACTTGCCATCATTGGCGGCATTACCGTGATGAGCATGCTGCCACGCTCATATGCCACACCCTTGAACATCAGCTTCAACTGGCCCACCAGGCTGCCAATGATGAAAACCATCTTCAATACAAAGCATGGCTCCAACAAGGCTACACCAAGGGCCTGAAAGGCCTGTTCCGCAGCCTGCGCAGCAGCGAATTGGCATGGGAAAGACCATACAGAACCTTGCCACCTGATGAGAGGATGACACAAAGACTTCAAGACTGGGGTAAGCTTTGGCAAATCCGGCAAGAAGACCAACCACCTGAACGACTTACCCTCCAAGCACTCGCCAAGCAGCAAGGACAGCAGCTAGAGCCTCTGACTCTCAGCCAACTCACGTGGGCGCTCCGCCACCTGCCTGATAAAGCTTGTGGTCCTGATGCAGTGACAGCACAAATGCTCCGAACGGCTCCCCCACTGGCTGTCAAGGCCCTTCTCAAGCTCTACCAAGAGATGGAAACCAAGGTTCAGCTGCCCACCCAACAGCAGATGCACATGGTGGTGATGCTCCCAAAAAACGAAGCCAAAGAACGGCCCATCACACTCACATCCCTGCTCTACAGGGTATGGTGTCGCCTGCGAAAGCCCTTGCTTGATGACTGGCAAAAACAACTACCAGCCACCATGCAACATGACAGAGCCAGACCAGGGGCACAAGTGCTCCATGAGGCCCTCGAACGGCTACTGCGACAAGAGGTACATCGAGCAACTGGACAATATGGAGTGACCTGCCTTATGGACATGTCCACTTTCTACGACACCATCAACCTTCAGCGACTCCAGACTGAAGCCCTGAACTTGCAGTACCCTCCACTGATGCTTGAAATGGCTTTGCAAGTCTATCATGGCCCCAAGGCCATAGTTGCGGAGCAGGAGATGACACCCTTTTTCACCGTCACCCATAAAGTCCCAGCTGGCTGCCCCCAGGCCCCTCTGCTGGCCAAGGCGGTACTCGCCCCAGCACTCCAACCATGGCAGCAAGCACATCCCAACATCCACCTCTCCAGTTGGGTTGACGATGTCGGTTTTGACACGGCCAGCAAAACCCCAGTCCAGGCAGCGAAAGCTTCTGTTGCCGCCTACCGAGACCTCCATGCAAGGCTCCAGCAACTAGGCCTTCAAGTCAATCCGAAGAAGACAGCCTTTGTCACCACTGACAAGGCCACTGATCGAGAACTCAGGGCTTTGCTCACCGAAAACGATCCCCAGATAGCGCCAGTCATGAGAGACTTAGGCATTGATCACCAGGCAGCCCGCAAGAGGAGGATCCCGGTGATGAAGCAGCGCATTAAAAAAGCCCACCACAGGAAAATCAAGTTGAGGAGCCTCAAAATCCCAGCCCTCAAAGTCCGGCTGCGCCTACATAGGGGAGGCATTCAACCAGTTGCTCTATGGGGTGTCGAAAGTCAAGGCCTTGCACCACGCTATCGAGCGGCATTGAGACACAGCATGGCCAAGCACCTGGGCCATCACACGGGCGGCCTTCTGGATGTCATCTACGATATCCATGCCAAGCGCTACATCGACCCTGCAGATCAGGTCATCATACAGCACATCAGAGCCATCCATCACCTCATCCAAGCATGGCCTCCTGACCAAATGCCAACTCTTGAACAAGCATGGCAATCGACCAGACAGCAGCTGCAGGAGAAACAATACCCATGGTACACTGTACGAGGACCCTTGGCAGCCACGATAGTCTACCTCCTGGAATGGGGATGGCAACCGAGAGACCTACTGCATTGGCACCGGCCAGAAACCAAGCTGATGTTGGCTGAAGAGCTACACCTTCAGCAACCATGGTGGGTCATTGAGCGAACCCTTACCCGTGAAGCTCAACAGCAGCGCACAGCCAGACTCGCCAGTAAGCAATACTGCCAAGACTTGTTGACAGGACTGGATTGGCACACCTACAGGCAAGTGGAGAAACACCTCAAGCAACAACAACAGCACCACCTTGACGCCTGGGTCCAGGCGGCATTGCAGTTTAGAGATGCGCACCAGACCAAGACCTGCCCGCAGTGCCAAGTCCCAGCCACGGCAAAGCACATACTATGGCTATGCAAATGGCACAAAACTCAAAACCACGAACCCATGCCACCTGAGTGGATGGACCGCATCACCAGTCATGATGAAGAACGCTTGTGGGCACATGGATGGATACCTCTCGAACCACAAGAAGCAAGAACTCAGCAGCATCCACTCCAAGGACACGGCTGCTGGGCCGGCATGCAAGTCATCCCGCTCCAACAACACTGTGGCTGGGCATTCACTCTGGATGCTACTCCATCCACCTATGACCATCGCAGCCAGATGTGGATCTTCGGTCTTTGTGCCCACAACATGGCCCTGGGACAACTCAAGAAGCTGGGATCCATCACCGGGGTAGCGACAGGAGAACAAACCAAAGTCCGGGCGCTTTTTTTTTACCGGATTGGTAGCCCTCACACACCACACGGCAGACCATGTCAAGGTCATTGTCCAGCTGGCATCCGTCTGGGAAGCTTGGCACCATGAAAAGCATCGGCACCCCTACCACGACATCTTGGATGAAGTACCACCCCATGACTTCAAAAGAGTCACGGTGCTTTACATCAGCAAAAACACCAGGACACCAGATCAACCAGCCAACGAGCCGCAACTACGGCGAAGGCAAAGGGAAACAGCACTTGCAGCTTGGGAACGTGCCAAGACCCTGTACGACAGCAAACAGGAGGAATGGCAGGAAACCCTAGACCAAGATCACAAATTGATCTATGAGCATGCAGTCCAACGCCTCAGCAAAATCTTTGCTGACAGCCAGCACTATGTGCACCAAAAGGCTCCTAAGCACCAAGGCAAGCAAACGAAGCAATACAAAAAAGAGCTCATCAACCGCTGTCGACAGGCATGGGATGATGAGCACCACCACTGGGAGCAACACCAAAGAAGTGGATACCAATGCCGCAATTGTGGCCTGCGCATGCACCAAGGCCTTACCGCTGACATCCTGGAAACCAGGTTGGCCGAGCCCTGCCCTCAGAAGGTGTTCAATGAGGTTGTCAACTCGCCAGACAAGGAGCACCACCTGCCCAGAAAACTCACCAGGGTGCGGCAGATCAAGGCGCTGCTGGACAAACAGCCAGAGCAACCTACGCCAGGCCACCACCAACTGGCTGAAACCACTGGCTACCTGAAGTGCGTGGTGTGCAACCTCAACATCCACAAGAGGATCAATGAAGAGGCATTCAAAACTTTCATCCACAGCACCTGCATCAACCAAGCCTATCAGGCTGACCACCAAGGACACCCAAGCCATGCACTCTGGCAAGTGGGCGAGCGAGTCAAATGCACGCAATGCGGCACTCAATGGAACTTGGATGGGCAACATCGCATCATTGCGACACAGGCCTTTCACAAGCCCTGTCGAGGAGCGGGTGGTAAACACACGCCACCGATCAGCACCTTCTTTCAGAAGAAGCAAGACAAGTCAAGCAGCCACAGCTCAGAGTCTTTCCCATCTGCTGCAGCAGCCAGCACAGGACCCACTCCCAAGCGTCTGCACTTCCCCACGGCCTTGGAGGAAGCAGAACAGGAGGCCCTCACTCACGGCATGTCAGCACTGGCCATGCCACCCAGCCAACCAGATGACACAGCCGATGAGGACCACCTCCCAGACATAGCAGTCGACTTCTTTTAGCAGTACCACCATGGATCCTGCCGAAGGCCAACTGAGCTGACCTGACACCCTGAGCTGGCACCCTGAGGCAAATGCCCAGCCTGAACCGGCCAAATGGCCCAGATAAGCAACTCTAGAAAAAAAAATACATACATACATACATACATACATACATACATACATACATACATA
>CAXAMN010005302.1:40010-51243 GCA_963970005.1 Durusdinium trenchii | reverse complement strand
TACATACATACATACATACATACATACATACATACATACATACCATTACATACCATTACATACCAATACATACCAATACATACCAATACAGTACATTGCATTACATTACATTGCATTACCTTACATTATATACCGTTACATACCATTACATATCATTACATACCATTACATTACATACAGTACATACATACCATTACATACCATTACATACCATTACATTACATTACATTACATGACATTACATGACAATACATACAATACAATATATATACAATACAATACAATACAATACATAACTAACAAACAAACATACATACCAAACAAACAAACAAACAAACATACATACATACATACATTCATTCATACACACATACATACATAGGGTGTATGTGCATATATATTGCATATATATATAACTATAAATATACGTTTATAATTACAGTATATATACACATGTATATCATTATATATATATATCAACCACTCATCAGGTCCAGGTGTCCTGTCAGTCACTGCTGCTTGTGTTCCCTTCCGAGGCTGAGCAACAAGGGTTTGCAAAAATGGTGAGGGTCCCTTGATGAATTGGCAAGGTAATCCGAGCTCCAAGAATCGGTGCATTTGGCAAACACATTGTTCAGGCCAGACCTGAAGGCCTACCTGGAAAATATTAATGGCGCACTACGAATTGCCTGTGAACTTGAAACTGTATGCACTTCGTTGGCAAAAACACATCACGTAAGCATACCACGCTTGTAGATTCAGCTGCATGGCGGCCTTCAAAAAATGGGATCGAACTTTATTGCGTCTCAAGGCGCAGCTGCGTATCCAACAGCACAGGCTTATCATCTGCATCGCCTGAGCGAGTGACAAAAGGTACTAGAAGCCAAACAAATTCTATTCCTCTAAGAGCTGTTTCAAGTTTCCACTAAGAGCTGGATTTGTCCTTTGAGATCGCTTCAATCAAACTAGCTGCAGCATAAGAAAATGAAGGATGTTGTTGCGACTGAGTGCTCGTCCTGATCAAAAGCCACAGTGCGTGTCAATCCGTTCAAACAAGCTCCAAAAGAGAGTTTGCATAACTGGTTCCCAATCTATCCGTCAATGTCTCTGAAAGTCTTGGTAGGTTGTATATAATTATAAACAAATTATCGAAACATTGATTTAAATGGATTTATATAATAATAGTCTACAACTAAATAGATATTTATGAGTGCCTCTACAAATAATCGTTCACTGGCAGCAAAGGCACTCCGCATGATCTGGACACGCCCGTTCTCAAAACCAAGGCAAAGAGTGGGCGTCTGCGCGGGCAACAGATTTGTCGAAATGCTGGTAGACTCAACTGGAACGGGACAAGAAAAAGCTCATACTGGTACCACAGCTTGAACCACAATGAAAAGCCTTTAGCAGCACAACAACCCACTAACGAAGAAACAGGGCTGTACTCTTGGAGCTCACTAGCAAACCGCACCCTCGCACCACTTCTCATTGACTCTGTTCTCACGGTCACCTTGGGTTAAAGGGTCTCAAGAGACTCAAGAGGCCATCGGTTACGCAGCGTCCGAACTTGACTGGAGTTCTCCACTGAAGAAATGCACCTGGTTGTCAGGGCCGCTTGGGCCAGCAAACCAGTCAATGCCAGCAATGGCCACGGTACCCTCCGTGCCACTGTCTAAGCCTGGCTGAATTCAACTTTCACTTGTTTGATGACGAAATAAAAGCAAATCGTTTGAAACATCTGATTCGTCATCTGTGTCATCTTCCAGCTTCCAGAACTGTGGCAAAGTCTGAGGCAAACGACTTCCAGCTCCAAACAGTGTCAAGAGGCAACAAATTGTCCACAAAAGAACTTGACATGACGCTAATCAGCAGCATATTCTTTCGGCCAAGGGGCAGTAGATAGGAACCTTGTGCGAGTAGATGCCTTCATTGTCATAGACATGCACCTTCAAGGAAGAATGCAGTTTGGGCCCTCTGACTAGGTGGAAACCCCGTCTCCTGGCAGGAGAAATTAGCGTTTTTCAAGGTCTGCCTGCTGGACAACTAGCTTGAAGGGAGATCCTGAACTCCTGGGCGTTTTCTCTTTTCAGCTTCATGAAAAACTCCCCGGCCTCCCCATTCAAGGTGCAGAACAAAATGTTCTTCCCGTCTGGTGACCACTCCACAAATGCCAGCTGTGTCTTGACCTCAGTGACAAATCTAGGCTCTTGGGGTTCACAGCTATGGCAGAATACAGACAAACATACGTGTCCTCAATCTGCGCACTGCGCACTCTTTTGGATGTGTATGCATACAAGTATATACAGTATATATATATATATATGTATGCATATGTATGTTTGTTGTCTTTATATAAATCCTTATTATTAGCGTTTGAAGCATACAAATGCTCAAAGCGGAGTTGTACTAAGCCTGTTTCACAATTACCAAAAAGTTGTGCGAGGTGACGCGGATCTCCTTCAAAAGGCAACCAAGTGTTAATCTTGGCAAGTGCTGCTCTTGCAGGAAGAGCAAAGTCTGCTTGAGCGGCAGGTACATTTGGTGAAAAGGCTGGAGCAACAATAGGATTGCTACCCGCCCCTTGCACAACTCTGGTAGAAAGGGCGCTGTGCAGTACAGCCCGCTTGGGAGCGGACCTCTTTCCCCCATAACCTGCCGTTGTGCTGACCAGTTTCATCGAAGCAATAAGAGAAATGTGCTCAACATGCAATCGATTGCTTTGGTTGCCAATGATGCGTCCATGTCAAAAGCCTGCTAAATAATCCTCAACTTACACTCCGAAAATCGCAAACACAAGACCACAAAGGAAGTAACTCCTCCAATCCTAGAAACAGGAATCACACGTGCACGACCGTCACCAGGTGGCACCTCTGTCCGTCTACTGTGCCTACGATGACCGCACCATCCTCATAGATGATGCAAATCCTGAGGACAAAGGAGCAACAACTTGCAAAGAAGGTGCTTCTGAACCATTTCAGTAGGTGTAAACATGAAAACGCTTCAGAGAGAACCTTGCAAGATCTTGCAAACCCTTATGTGTTGGTTTCTGGATTGTCCATGTCCTTTTATTTCCGCAAGCTATTTGGCTAACAAACATATCCGTCCAATAGTAAGTGGTGTCTATTTGTGTTCCATGGCTTTAGTACAACAGCAATAACATCTTTGCCCAAATCACTTCCGCGGCAAGCTTGACAATTTTGGATAGAGCCATGAAGCAAGCACTGTGGACTCTGCGGCCAAGCTTGATGAATAAGTATCGCACAGCCGACCATGCTCTTCAAGTTTCGTCACTACATTGTAGGATTGACAACTTCAATAGTGCCATGTGTGAACAACGCTTGAATGTTGCCAACCGCTGCCAAAGAACTTCTGGCAGTCAGCACCTTGGCATGAGGCACGGCTTCCTCTTTTCAAAATTGCAAGGCCCTGTGCCAAACCAGTCTGAAGATTCTGGTGCTCTTTTCTCAAAGCTTTGCAATTCATCAGAGCTAAATCAAACCGTCTAAGAGAACAAAAAACAAAATGTCAATAGCTGGTGGTTGAGTTCCGGACTCCACTTCATGTCTCTGACAACACTTCTGTTGCGGTTATTGATCATCTCCTGCAAAAATGGGCACTGTATATACATTCAGCAAAGGAAAAGCTGTCACTGCTTTCCTTCTGCATCAATGCCTCTGTTGTTCACGTCAAATGATCAGGAAACAAGGATATCAATCTCATCTGCCCGTTCGTGTTGGAGAACACAAAAGACCTACGGAAGCTGAGAAGAATCCATTTCTAATCTAAAGTTGGCTCCGCTGTCGTCCTCAAACCATATGCCTCTGTGCAGCATCCAAACGATGATCAGGCCATTCCTCCGAATTTAGCACGTGCTCAGTCTCGTTTCGGCACGTAGCAAAACATTACATTGGGCGACTTTTTAGTGGACTGTCCAAAAAGATGGAAGAGCTAAGTATCGAGATTATCCTAGGCCTAGGCCAAACATACATGACCAAGTGCTTGAAAAGCTCAACACATTGAGGAGCTGGCTGATCACTGGTGGTCAGTTTCCGGAAATTTTCGTTCCAGGTAATGACCATGATGGTGCCTGCCGATCAAAGCATGCACTGGCGACAGTGGTAATTTGTCCTACTTATGCCAAAAAAAATGTCAGAACATGTCTGAACTAGGAACTTGCCAACCTACAATTGCAAGTCTTGGCGTTGCATACTTGAAAAGAACTCAGTGCAATCTTACGACTCACTGATATGACTAGGCTGCATCGGCTAAAGACTGAAAAAATGACATTTGCACCTTGATGCCCTTCTAAGGTCTGGTTCATGGAGAGATTGCCTCGGAAGGTTGGTAGGTACACACCAGAAAATAGCAGACTGTTCTCCTCAAACGAACAGTGATGAAAATGATTAAGCCTCGAGATGCATCCAAGACAGCGAGCTACAACGCCCCAAACAGGGGAGCTGGAGGTCGACAAAGCAACATAAAGACCCATGGCCCAAGTGGCTCTGTCCGGCGGCCGCTTTGCCACCCTCGGAGGACTCCAGCTTCAGAACCTGCCAGCATCAACGGTACGTACACGTGGCATGTTCATCCGAACCTCTTCAACAAATAGCACAAACTCATGGGAAAAAGGAAGTACAACGCATCGGTTTGCATGCTTGAATGAGTTTGTACATGTTGCTCAAATATGTGGAGTTTTGAAGTACATCCACAATGCGTTTGATGAAAATAAGAGTGTTTCAGTGGCACCACTGCTTCCAAGCCTTGAGCAGGCCACTTTCACCTCAGAAACTGGAGGCACTGAAGAGCCGAAAGCGGCACATGTGTCGGTTTTGTGACACCCAAAACGTAGAAACGAAACTAACTAAAAGTCATCCTGAAAAGGTGTCCCGTAGCTAAGTCTTCAACCACCACAAGCGATCCATCCCTGTGCAGAGTTCCAAGAGACCACCTCAATATCTGAAGATCGTGTTGTCACTTGGGAATCTCTGGTTTGTCTGGGACATTTTGTGTCCAAATGTGGCAAAGTTCTGGGCCTGCAATGCCAGCTGGTGCGGTATGGCGATCTTCTTGCTCAGGTAGACCTTCAGAGGGCGCGACACGAACCATGAACTTTTCTCCTACAGTAAAAGCCTAAAAAGACCTTTAAAGTCCATGTAACAACGGTGACAAATATCCAAGCCCAACAAACTTAGTTCCACGCGAACATTGCTCAAGGCCTAGAGGTCGCCTTGGGCTTGGAAAGACGGTGGTCGTTTGCAAGAAAAGGAAGGCGGAACTCATCAGGTTGCCAAGCTGTGACAGGCCAAGGTTTAAGGGGAAGTTGAAGATCCTTCTGGCTTCTGTGCAAATTCAAATCATCACGTCCTTCTTCTCACAGAACATGCCATTCATCTTTTGGTACTGAACTCAGTACGTGTCTTGGAACTGAACTCAGTTCGCCACACACCCCATACGCTGCCTGGCGAGGATGTGGATTGGTCAAACAATGCATGTTTAGAACAGCTTTCTTGCATGGAGTAGCAAGGGACTGTGATGTTCCTTGCCCGAGGCCACCGAAGTTCCATGAGGTTGTCTTGGCAAAAGTTGGTTGAAAAATGCCCGATCCCTTTCGGGAAGACGATGCTAGGCAAAACCCCGAGCACCCACTGAGTTCGTTCATTGAAAATGTAGAGAGAAGCTTACAAATAAATTCATCACTGCCCTGCACCCCAATCCCTGAAAGTTGTGGTGGGGCTCTCCGGTCCAGGTTCCAAGCCTGTTGCTGGCGCTGCTGGCCCGAAGTGATAATTCAATTGAAGAGTCCAAGTAGACTGCTCAGGCTGCTAAAGCTGCTGTAGATTGCGGCTGTTTGTGCAATTAGTGCGCGCTTCTTAGTTTTTTTCCTTTGGGAGGCAAGAGGTTACTGGGTGTCAAGATTTGCCTGCTCTTGACATTGAGAAGCTCTTATCGAAACCAATAGCTTTGGAGTCAAGGAATTGTTCAATGGTGTTCAGCACTTTGTGTCCGTGCTTCACCATGTCCTATCTTCAAGCTGATGTGCACAAGCCGAAATACCCCGTCAACCACATTCTCAGGTGAGCCAACGACTGTAACTACATATTATGTGACCTCTGTGTATGGATAATATATGGATAATATATATTGTATAAAGTACCCACGTACTTGGCTTGCCAAAGGAAAGAATCAAAACATTTGAAATGTCAAAATGGCAAAGGACGGTGGCTTGAACTTTGAGACCAGTGAAGGAAACCAACGTAAGAGCCTGTCAGAGAGGTCAAAAGGCAGTGTTCATTCACACATCACATCCACCAAACCCAAGGATGAATTCTGCGATGAGACATCATTCTTAGAAATGTCCTCATTAAGCCCTTTCGCCAAGTCTTCAGAATAATACCTCTTGCATTCTGGAGTGATCAGTGAAAAACATTACCATGGTCGTGAAAGCCCAAAAAGGCGCCATTACTCAAAGCCCTCAACATTTCTTGCTAGCCAGCAGCTAGACTGCAATGCAAAGTACGCGCAAAACGACCTGCGTGTCACCCGTGTCACGTCACTTTCTGTTGTAGGGTTAAAGCTGCGCTATCTCTGATCAACAAGCAGTTGCTGCAGAAATAGACGTGCCCCGCCGGGGACGCAACACCGCATCAAAGGCTTTTTTGGACCTTCTTTTGCATCAGCTACTGCGGCTACCGAGTCCGCTTGAAGAAGGAAGCGCATCTTTTGCAGCTTCAAAGGTGGCAACGCAACGGAGGCTGCCTGCATTGCATTCTTTCTTGCCAAGTCTTTCAAGTGATCTGTATTCGACAAAGAAAGGACCAAAAATGTAAATATTAAACAAGAAAGATCATGGACAATATTGACACGTGTCAATCAAACCAACTGGATAATACGAAGGCTACTGAGTAGGCTACCGAGTCTTGCCCATGAAGGAATCGTTTGTGTTACGAAGTCAAGAAACCAACACTTTCAGACAGGAATGAAGCCCAGGTGGCCGCCAAAAGAGCGAAGCCCCACCGGCGAGCCCCATGGATAAAGCTGAATGCAGTGAGGGTGCAACCCGCACCTGCAAAGAGAAATTGCCTGGCACTACCTCTACCACAAGTAAGGTGCAAAGCTTGCACCCGACATCCATACTATTGAGTGGGCCTAGGGTTGGTTAGCCAGTTTGCTGCTTAGCTACATGTTAGGCTTCTCAGCAGCTGAAACAATCACTACACATGTATATAGTAGCTGTTTATGTATGACGCTTCAAGCAGTGCATTTTGATGCAGCACCAATTCTCAGTTGCAAGGCAAAGGTTTCGTAGAGCTGAACATGTTGGACAGGAAGCACTCCAAGGAAGCTTCGCTTCTGGTTCATGCGCGTGGTCATTGCTACAAAAGCAAGTCTTCGGTAGATGATGCCGCAGTGGGAATGTCGCACCTGCAGCCTGCAGCTGTCGACATAAATCCTGAAAGGCCTCCAACTGAGAAGCCTCAGCAATTCAAGTCAAACTGATCAACACCTTGACCATCCAAGGGAGTATATCAATGGAGCTTTGAACCTTTGAGGAGTTCACCGTTGACAATGCAGCCCTCAGCAACAATCACAGTCAAGCGAATGACTCAATCTAAGCATGCAAGTAGCTTCCATCAGCAGGAGAAGAAGTGCATCATTCGCAAGGATTTGCTCCAGGTGCACCTCTATCCATCTCATGGCTAACTCCTAAGCTGGATCAGAAAGGCAGTGAATCAAGCTTCAGCATTGAATAATTGAATGAGAAATCTGGAGCATTTGCATTTCCCAGTCCTTCCAACGCTGACTCCAGGTCACAGGGCCGCAATCTTCCATCAGTGCCAACGTGCCTGAATCGAAGAGAAGCACATCTCCAGCACCCAAAGAAACAACGCTCGTCCTCCCTTTGGGGACGAACTGGAAAAGTTGTGCAAA
The DNA here is from genome assembly GCA_963970005.1 of Durusdinium trenchii. Taxonomy (NCBI): domain Eukaryota; class Dinophyceae; order Suessiales; family Symbiodiniaceae; genus Durusdinium; species Durusdinium trenchii. Next base: position 43,314 of record CAXAMN010005302.1, on the reverse strand, counting down.
CGGTTCTTGCTCAATCTAGAGCACGGCAGCTTCGCAAGATCTCCATGTCAACTGCAGAAGACTTCACTGCCTATGCTTCACTGTCCAAGGCAAACACAGCTTGAGACTCCAGCCAAAATAAGATAAACTGTCTTGTTGACTTGAAGCAATGCAAAAGACACAAAAGCAGGAGAAAACAAACATTAAGAACCCACCTGCGCTCCCTGTCTGACAATCTCATTGTGAACCACAGCATCATTGTAAGTGCAACCTTAGAAAAATACACATTGCTTGTGTGTGTGTGCTGGGTCTACCACAGGACCCAGCACGAACTCCAAGACTATAAATCTTTCAATTGTCTCTTGGAAGGACTGGCGATTATGCACGGCAGGATTGGATAAGCAAACGGCTCACTTTATCTGCCACGCGACAGATTACCTGCTCCAGCATCGGGCGCAGCACCAAGAAGCCAGGTTCATGTAGCAAGGTCTGCCCACCTCAAAGGCATAAAAGGAAGGAAGTGTGAAAAGCAGGCTAAGGAAAACAGCTTTGGGGCAGGTGAGCAGAGTACAAAGTGTGAACAACTCCTTCTGAGATGAAGCTGCAGCTTTACCCAATGGCCAAAGCGTACTTATTATGGTTTTTCTCTGCATATGAAAGCACCAACGTCAGAGTGTCCTGAGGTGCAAACGCACTAAAGTCAGCAGTGGCGTGAGGCGCTTCAATCGACGAGCCTCTCCCGATGGCCTCTTGGACCGCAACAGGTCCCAAACACCTGCAGTGAATCAAACGTCACCGTGGCAACGAACCTGAACAAAAATATGAAAACTGCGTTACTTCATGTCGAAAACTCCAAAAACATATTTCATATTTGGTTGAAACTATTTCGGGCAACCTCTCCTGGCCTTTATGCAGAAACAATTGCAAAAATGGAGACACACAGCCGCAGCAGACTCTCACTTCACAAGGAACAGCAAAATCTCCTTTCCAAATCTCTAGGTTGGACGTATGCCAAAAATGGGCTGGGGAACTATTGAATCTGAAATAAGTTGTTTCGTGCGACCGACGTGCTACATTGGCAGTTTGGAGATTGTGAAATTGCGTTGGAAGGGTCACCTTGCCTCACCGTCCACCAAAGTTGGAATTGCACGACGCCGCCGATCAAGAAGCTATCACAAGCTAACAGCCCATGAAGGCTCACCAAATCTTTAAAGCTACCTACACCACTGAGTGGAAGGGCGCCAAAGGTGTTCTGTCAGCTGACACTGCTTGTGGTTGGGTGCTAATGTGAACCATCGCAACATAGTGATCTGATTTACATTTACTATTCGGAGTTGATGCGATGACCAATGCATCATTTAGGAACCAAATGGATAATACGAGCCTGAGTGCTTCTTCAAGGAACCTTTCCCGCATGGTAGCTAGTGGCTTACTTGAGCCACTACTTAACGCTTACGACTAGCTACTTGTCAGCCTACTCGCGGCCTACCTCCCCAAAAAGAATGAACATCAAAGGGTGAAATTGCTTCCAAAAACAGAAAATGCAATCATGAATCCAGGATCCAAACACAGGACCCCTCGTCAAAGGCACTGTGATACTCCAGAAGATCGCTTTTTTCTAGTGAGCCCAGCGCTGAAGTGTTGGCTGCCTGGGAGCTCTTCACTTCTCAAGAAATAAACTTCAGCGCATTTGGAGTCTAGCTAATGAATGCGCCGTCCGCAAGCTGCATATTGTGTTGCTGCTGGATGTTTCTCGTAGGGGTCAGAAAATAATGGACAGTGCCTTCGTGGCATTCTCCTCACTTCCAAGGCGCACAACTAAAACCTGGGCGGCACACTACTCCAATAGCAACCCCATGTAGTACATGTAGCCGCACCTTACATTTTGAGTGCAAACTTCCAAGCTGGTATTCTTAGAGTCTGAGACTTGATAAGGCTTTCCCTAAGGTAAAGGCAAAGCGAGCATTGTTCGCAGTGAACTTTATGACTGAGCAGGCTGTGATCCAATAATGATAGCGCGCACAAGCCTCAAAGGGTACGAGATGAGCCAGGGTGGCGGCAAGTCACTGTCTCAAGGTGACGAAGCCCGTCGCGTCTTGCCTTTGCCAGGCCATCAAGCGTCCAATCAACTGCACTGTCCACCCACACTTCTGCAGTGGACACATAGGCGACGCTCACCTGGATGTGGACAGTATTGCACAACACACAATTATGTTGTGTAAACTGCAACAAACCAAAACGAACATGTCGGGATATGATTTATCTTGGCTTCCATGTACCTGGTTTGTTTTTGTGGTGTCCTGTCTGCACTCATACATAGTGTATTCCATACCTGTGACGAAGCAAAATGCTGGTAGACTGTGTGCGACCATGACCCAGAGTCAACAAATGTGACAACTTCTGTCGGAGGCAACCAGAAAACCAAGTCATGCAAAGTGCTTTTGTCTCTAGAAACCAACATGCAGTTGCTAGCCCAGCAAATCATGATGGGGAGGTTCGCTGTGCCTTGTACCCAAAAAGTGGTGTCAATCAAGACTTGAAAGTGTCCATACTTGTCCAACCATGCAAAAGGTAAAAATGATCGATAAATAATTCAGGATTTGCAAAGGAAGGTGCTACAACTTTGTTTCCAAAACTCATGAAGGGGATGCATTGGAGAAGCTTGGGTACACTGATTTCCCGGCGGAATTATTACCGCCCCACGATTTTTGTCTTTTTCTCTGTTTCGCTGCAGCGACAGCTGATTTGTGAGAAAGAAAAAAGGATTCAAAAAAATGTCGTTTTTTTTTGCGTTGTGCAACCCTTACAGCATTTTCTTGGCAAAAAGGGGTCCCCATCGGCACGTTCGTTTTTTGAATTTTGACCACATTTTGGAAAAAAATTTATGCTTTGTCACGTTTCCACAGATGAACCTATTTGAAAAAAGAGTCCTCCGGGCCATTCAGACCGTTGATGAAACATGATTCATGGACAGGATCAGTAAAATGAAGGTCTTTGACCTGTAGGGAAATGATCATAACATATTAATATAATATATTGGTACTGTAACTCTATCGTGTGTATGAATAGGGATGGAAGAAATCGACCAGTCTACCGTCTAACCATTGGTTGGTGCCATCCGAACAAAAGATATGAATAAATCCAGACGGGTTTTAAACAAGCAAACGCAAGCTAGCTAAAATGCGCAACCAAGCACGCGTACTCGTATTGTGTAGCCACGTAGAAGGGTTTCTTCTGTATGAATGTGTAATTTGAACCGAACGTTAACATCCCACCCTACCCCACCCTTCCCCACCCCAACCCCCACCCCACTCTCAGTCGCTCG
>CAXAMN010005302.1:0-23705 GCA_963970005.1 Durusdinium trenchii | reverse complement strand
AGCAACTGAAGAAGAGGCTGATGGGTGTTCTTTCGATGCAGCCGAAGCCATGCTGGTAGAGGGCCCGGGTCGTGATGACGATTTGAGGGTCGAAAAAGAAAAGGGGACTATGAGACGGCGGAGTTCTATGGCACGATCGCTGGAAAAGAAGGGGAGCTGCGAGAGCTCTAGTTCACTGAGTGTTTCAAGTGAACGAGCTCTTCAAGCAGCTTGTGCAGCGGCCGAAGGAGCTGAGAAGGCGGCCGAAAGTGCAGAGCTGGCAGCTCAAGCCGCGGAGCAAGCCGCGGAACAAGCCATGATGGCTGGGCAAGTCGCTGAGCAAGCGATAGCAGCTTCTGCAAGGCTGCACCAAGTGGTGGCACAGCCGAGCACCCCGATGAACCTGGTGGCGAACGCGCAGGCGAGCCATCAGAGAAGCCAGAGGAGTGAGCCGGTTCCTACGAATCCTTGGAACCGCTTCCAGCATGACAATGCTGGCAAAGGATGGTCGGCTGAAAAGATGCGAGCCGAATACTATAGAGCTAAAAGCTCTAAGAGAACTTGAATGCCTTGAGCCCCGTGTTTTGGACTTTTCTCCATGTCCATGCAATCCGCCGAGTGGCGGAGGGGGAGTCTGTGAAGTGATGTGAATACCATGTATGCCCAATATGGAGGCATTTCTTGTTCGAGCTGAGAAAAGGTGCGTTAGTGTGCCTTTCGCCTTTCGAGCTAAGAATGAGGACACGAGTGGATTCCATGCCGCCTTTTGAATTTACAAGCTTGAACTGAGAGTTGTTCACCTTACCATGAATCCTGGCCTAGTCTGAGTTCTACACATCGGAGTCACCTTGGGGTTGTCTCAGCGTTGGACGGCTACAAAAATCAAGGAAATAGAGTTACATATCCAGCCTCCGTTGCCCAGGCAAAGACCTCAGAAACAAAGAATGTCCCTGATGACACATCGAAAGCTTACCCAGCTACTTCAGACCCAGGGAGCATAAAGTAGGTTTTTGAAGAACACAGGCACAAGCCCAAGTGTGATTCGATTCTATTCTGAAACTGTTGTGAATCATCTGCCCCGTGCTTGAGGAGCTCACTCCGGGTCGGAGCACTTCAAACATTAAAAACGGAGTTGTGGATGATGACAACTTGCAGAGTTATGGGAGACTTGTTCGATGGTCTCCAATTGATGGCCATTCGCAAACCATGCCCAACTGACACAGACTGACACAACAAAGTGGAGCAAGAGAGTCTGTAGCAAAAGCAGCACCGCCTTGAGTGTTGCAAAGGAAAGTTTGAACTCATGCGTGCAGTTCAAACACTTAGAGAGATCCAGGAACTGTGTCTAGGGCAGTTTCAAACGCATTCAAACGAGTTCAATGGCCAACAAAATCAGTCCTATATGTTTCTTAATTGGCGATCTTTCAGGCTCAGAGCCTCTGGTAGGTAGAGCTGCAGAGGACGCAATCGAGTTTATTCGAGTGTCTTTGCATGACATCACTAAAACTTCCTCTCGAACGAGGGAGGAGCAACAAGCTTGGATCAAGCTCCACACAGTAGTGATGGTTGGTGATAGAGCCCAAGACCCTGTAAGAAGCGCCCCAGATCAGTGGTGACAAGCGCACATAAATGGAAATGAGCATCTTCAAAAAAGAATTGTTGCTCATGACTCGTGACTCATGACTCATATCTACCTTCTGATCCAGCTTTCTGCCAGCCTCACAGAAATGCAAAATGTCCATCAGCTACAGGCAAACCGTACAAGAGCATATTCCTTCTCAGTATATAGTAGCTGATGGCACATTACGAGCCACAAATTGCAAAGCGGCTCAGCAACAAACGGACAGTACTTGAAGGAATCGGAATGCCACTAAAAAAATGATTGGGCCGATTCACAATGATTCTGAGTGCACCGAATTCTACCGCTAGATATAGGTCATGGCGCGACAATTGAATATTCTGTCGTAGCTCAAGCGCTGCAAGACCACCAGAGAGAGCTTTGCAAGAGGATGAAGAATGCAAATGCCCACAAATTTGGAAGGCGGAAACTTGCAAGCTGGCCACGGATCAGCGGGCACAGAAGAGCCGTCGTCAAAATATCAAGTGCTGTGAAACCAAAGGCGCAGGACAGCTGATTGCATCGATATAGTTGTCTCGACAAGAAACATGAGTGTCCCGCAATAGTCCAGCCAAACAAAGTCAAACTTGCCACATTCCCACTGTTTCCTGCACAGCTTACCATTCAAGACTGGTGTTGGAAACAGAACAAAAAAAGGCCTTACCCAAGCCATCTGAATCTAGGTTGTCGTACGATAAGGTGTCCTGAAAGTTGAAAGTCCTGGAATATTCGGGTTGATGCCGCTCGTCGACAGCTCCTCAAGCAAAGCAGAAACAGGGTGGGTCATGGGTCTGAAAGCTGACCAGTGAAACGTTGCGTGCTGCAGACGTGAAAACTTGAAAAGTTAAAGCAGGTTGGTCACATCTGGAATCTGCTGCGGGTGAGTACGGTGAGTGCACCCTTTTCTATCCCTCGCCGAGTTATCTTTCCAACAACCAACAACTGCAACCGTTAATGGGTGATGCCATCTCTCTTTGTCGTTGATAGTAAGTTTGTCCAAAGGTCCGAATCAAAATTTTCCAGGGTCCATAAAGTTAGATAAAAAGAGGCAGCTTAGAATGTTGATTTTTATCCCGATCTTGAATTTTGGCCACTCTGTTCCTGCTATATCTGTAGAATTGTTCGTTCCAAGGCTCTGCAAGCAATGTGTGGGATGCACACGGAATTGAATGGATGCCAGGTGCTGCAAGATGCATTGCTGAGCACTCTTGTTCACCTACAAAACTGTCAAATTAGAAAACCTCTAAACGACTTTCTACTCTCGCAGTGACCAGAGGAGCTCAGCAAATTCAGCATCTATCACCAACATATTTGCAGCTGTGCCGCTTGGATTTGGAACCAGAATTCTATCCTCGCTTAAGTCCATCTGCATGTCTTCATTGCTAGGTAGTTGCAGGTTGATGCAAATGCCATACCGAAACTTGGCAAATACAAATACAAACTATATATATATATTATATACCTGAGAAGGGAGGGGGCGAAAGCCAGCCTCCGTAAGGAGATATGAATATGGTCAACGCGTGAGCGCAGGGGAAGCGTTGGGAGGCATAAGGCGGGGCTGACATGACAGGCCTTCAGTCACAGGTGGGGGGCCCTTTTCTTTTGGAGAAAGGGGCGCTTGAAGGAAGAGAAAAAAGGGCACCCCGAAGCCATTGCTTTTACAGTGCGCAGCCTGAACTCTGATCCGCACCAAAGCCCAACCACTGACGTTCCCTTCCACTCTTATTCACCAGGAGAAAGTGATGGTTCGCATCTCACTTTCTTGCAGTATTTCTGGCCTCTTTTCCAATCACATTGTCCTCTCCTATCTTCTAAAGGTCACGTTCTCTCCAGAGCGCTGAGCGACGCACTTCTCGCTTCTCTGGTGAGCTCTCCACCTCTTTTCCTATCACCTCCTCCCCGCGACGCCTCTCCTCCCCCCACCCCATATGGGGTGCCCTTTTGCTTCTGGTTAACCAGCCTCTTCACCATAGAAAAAGGGCGCCCCCAAACAACTCAAAGCTGGCCCACTGCATTCTGTTCCCTCTCCTGCCCGTAACGGATCACATCACTTCTTGCGACCCCGTCCACTCGCATTAGCTACAAGAAGACAGAGTGTTGGAAGACGCGCATCCCCCTTGTCAGAAGGACTTCCAACCACTTTAGTTCCTGCCCAATACATAAACTCCACCCCTGGTACAAGACTAGCCTCTGGAGACGCACATCCTCGCACATCTCCCTTGCCGCTGAGCAAAGCACTTCTGGCTTCCTTGGTGAGCTCCCCACCTCTTTTCCTATCACATCCTCCCCTGCTAACTCCCACCCCATGTAGGGTGCCCTTTTGCGTATGGTTAACCGGCGTCTTCACCATAAAAAAGGGGCACCCCCAAGCAACTCACAGATTTATTGCAATCCCTCTTTTCCTACCACGTCCTCCTCCGCTATGCCTGTCTTCCACATGACCTCCCACCCCATATGGGGTGCCCTTTTGCGGCTGGCTACTACGCCGCTTCACCAGTAAAAAGGAGCACCCCCAAGCAACACAAAGCTGGCTCACTGCATTCTGTTCCCTCCTCAACGGATCACATCATTTCTTGCAATCCCTTCCCCACAGCATTCAGTTCACTCTCCTGCCCTCACAGATCACCCTATTTCCACAAGACAACAATTTTTTGATGGACTCGCACACCTCCCTTTCACCCCTGGTCGAAGATTTTTTAAATGGCCACCAGAGATGCACGCCTCCCTTTCCTGGAGGCGTTCCAACCACTTTTCGCGTCCCATTGTCCCCCCTTTCCTATCATCTTCGCCGTCAATTACATCACTTGCATCACAACACCCCAAAAACTATACATGTTCACTCCCATTCTGCCCACCTGTTTTTCGCTCTTCCCCACCAGGCTCTGGGTTCGCCCTCCCAAATTGCCTTCTGTGCGCCAACCCCCCACACCCCTAATACTTGTTTCGTTCGCCCATCGACAACGCCAGCCTAGACTATCGGCTGGTTTTTCGCAAAATATATGTCTATATATATATATATATTTAAAAACAAAATAAATATACATATATATATATATACATATATCTGATGATTTCAATTTTTTTCAAGAATGCCAAGCCGCAAAAGATATGTTTACACCTGCTGCTTCCAATGCTTTCAGCGTCTGCAGCTCATGAGTCTCTAAAAGAAGGCACCACAGAGCCTCAATTCCTGAGAGAAGACTTTTACCGGGCTAGCCTTTCAAAAGCATCAAATGTGCAAAGCAAAATCAAGGCAACATTAGTGAGGCACTCAATGGATAAGTTTCCGGTCCCGGCTATGTCTGCAACAAGTTGAGCGAGCCAGGTATTGATCGCAGATTTAGAAGCATTGCAATATGTGGTGCGCACAAGGCCTTGGATCAAACGAATTGTGTTTTTAAAATTGTGTCCATGAAATGCGCGCCAGGTCCTAGAATACATTTTGATTTGTTTAATCCAACACCAGCACAAACCTGTTGCCATGACAACTCTTTACCTAGACTTATGATGCTATGATGTTCCCCTCAACCCAACGAAAGTCCACATGCCCCACAAACTCTGCAGGTAACCACGTGCTGACCATGCCCCTCGTTTTTCGTATCACCCCAATGCAGAGACACACTGGCAAAGAACAAAACACGGAAGGAACTTGTTGAATTCGTTTGATGTGGAAAGCGCAAACTTTTCAGTCAAACGTCCTGCCAGCCGCGTCTGGCTGGATGCCATTTACAGGATTGGCACATCGGACAGGCCGAAGCGGCCCACAGAGGCTGAACTGAAAACAGCGACAGAAAAGAAAGTCTCACGAACAGTAACGCATCAGGCTTTTGAAGGTTTGCTGCGCATGTCAAAAACGCGCAAGGTCCAATCACCACATATGACAAACAGCTGGTTGTGGAGTGCACCAACAGTCTAACAGTGGGGGAAGTGATTTAGCTGCTCTTGCGGAAACAACTCCGCCCAAAAAGGAGTCATACATGACAAGATGTCGCTTTTACAGCGCGAAATCTTGAGATGCCTGCTCAATTCTGGACGTTCGCAAAAAGGCAAAACATGTGTTTTCGTCAGGAAGCAAAACAAGCATCCCGCCGTTCTGACTCGCAAAGCCTCAGCAGGCCGCACAAACAGACCGATTTTGATCTTTTTCCAAATTGGCCCAAGTGGAAAAGCAAAGCTGTTACCAATAGACACCGGCGTCCGATTGCTGGCAACATCCGGAGTTGCTAAGGCTCGTCGTCGTGGTTACTGGGAACGCCATGAAAGACTGGAGAGAAAAAACATCGGTCTTCTGGGTCAGGTTCCACGGCAAGGATGACATGTGATCATTCAGCTATCGCATCTGTGTTCAATCGTTTTTCCCCAAACAATGTGCACACACTAGGGGTTCTTACGGTAGGGGTTAAGGGCCGGTGTCCAATCGAGGTGTTGCACCGGGGCGTCCGGCTAATTCGCTGCTATTTACAGTGCATTCATGCCTCTCGAAATCTTCGAAGTGCACTTCGACTGCGCACCCTCACAAAATCTGGTGGGCTGCGGTGGGTGCTTGACGCGACTGCGCTCTCGTTGTGGCGCCGTGCGAATTTTCGAACAGGATGGTCACTGTCCGTGGCGCAAGGGAAACCTCGTGTTTTGGGTGTCCAAAGTCGACTTTTCGTGACAGGTGCAAGGGGTCGGAACGGTTTTACTTTGAAATGAAGATTTCGTGGCAGGCGCAGCAGTTTGGACATGGTGGTGATCTTCGCGGAGCTCTGATTTCATGACCATTGCAGTGAATCGTGACTTTTCTACATGCGGCAGGTTTTCAGAAATCGTGGCACGTGCAATACTTTGTGGACCTTGAAGTGAAGATTTCGTGGCAGGCACAGCACTTTGTGAACCTCAAAGTGCAGAGTTCGTGGCGTGGCAGGCACAGTACTCCGTGAACCTCAAAGTGCAAACTTCGTGGCAGGCACAGCACTTTGCGAACCTCAAAGTGCAGACTTCGTAGCAGGCGCAGCACTTTGTGAACCTCAAAGCGCAGACTTCGCGGCAGGCACCTCGAAGTGCAGATTTCGAGGCAGGCACAGCACTTTGTGAGCCTCGATGCGCAGATTTCGTGGCAGATTTCTTGGCAGGCACAGCACTTTGGGAACCTCAAAGAGCAGATTTCGTAGCAGGCGCAGCACTTTGTGAACCTCGAAATGCAGATTTCGAGGCAGGCACAGCACTTTGTGAGCCTCGATGTGCAGATTTCGTGGCAGATTTCGTGGCAGGCGCAGCACTTCGTGAACCTCGAAGTGCAGATTTCGTGGGAGGCACAATAGTTTGTGAATCTCGAAGTGCAGATTTTGTAGCAGGCACAGCACTTTGTGAACCTCAATGCGTAGATTTCGTGTTAGCCACACCAATTTGCGAACCTCGAAGTGCAGATTTCGTGGCAGGCGCCTCACTTTCACTCTCACTCTCACTCTCACTCACACTCACACTCACACTCACACTCACACTCACTCACTCACTCACTCGCACTTGCTCTCACTCTGGCTCTCTTTCTCACTCACACTCACACGCACACTCACGGTCACACGTACTCACTCACTGACTCACTCACCACCACTGCCACCATGACCACGATCTCCACCTTCATCACCACCATCACGTTTGTGGGGCCCAATGCGTCAGATCTCTAGACTTTCTGCTTCTACACCTCTGGACCTCACACACACTGTTTGGGGTCTCTTCCGGGGATAATGCAAAAATGACGTCGTGTAACACTTCTGAACCAGAAGCATTCCATGGCACCGGCGGGAGTTTATGGTTGGCGCAATGGCGGGAATTGATGGTGCTCAATCCAGAAAGTGGCTGTATTCATATAAACCCTACCAGACCTGCGCCGGACAAACAGCCTTTTCAGTTAGGTAGCCGCCCGATCCTTTTCAGCAAGGTAGCGTTCATGGTAAGAGTAATTTTCCACTAGCAAACTACAAACATTTGTCGTGCGCGTCAATTGGCGCGTACTTTGTAATTCTACAAATCCCAACACCCCGCCTAAAATGAAAAGGTAGTGCGTTCGAACCTTTTCATAGTCTCGCCTATCCACAATCAGCTATGTGGCACTGAAACAAGGTCTAGTCAAAATTTTCGCTGATTTCATGGTTTGATTTCCATAGAAGTTTCCTATGGTTCAACCGAATTTGATTTCATCCTCGTGTCCAGAAATCGTGTCAACTTGCGTTCAAGCATGCACCGTCAAATTGTTTCTCTTTCAAGTTCAATTTCCCGTCCACGTCTTCGTCCTCTTGCGTAGACAATCAAAAAACTCTCTTCACATGATGGTTGAGGTACCCAAGGACGCTTGCCCAAAATCTGATCTGTCCGCATCACTACGAGCCAATGGTCCTTGTCCACTCTCTTCGACCATTCACTCTCATCCTCTTCTTGATTCTCTTGTGTCTCCGCCACGTCCTCTGCTTCCAACGTTCGTCAATTGTCAATGGCACTAGCACTTGAAGCGTCGCTCCTGCTTTTGTTGGGAAAGTGTTCAATTGCATATTGTCCAATAGCTGCCTCAAGGATCTTTTGGGGTTCACGTCATCGTACCGAATCGATCAGCTGGGAAACGACGTTTTTCGCGACAGCATCTGAGCGAAGGGTTCTTCCTAAAAAAGAAAGGGGCAGAAACATGAGCACATATCATCAGCGTCATCATCATCATCATCATCATCATCATCATCACTACCGCTGTCATCATCATATCTCCACATCCGCCCATGTTTACGCATGCACATATCTAGACATGCACATCTTCACATCTGTCATATCTCTCTTTTTTCACACCTGCACATCTTCATATTTCTCTCTCATCTTACCATAGAAATTCCATTAAAGAAGAATATATTTTGATTAACATAAAACTAGAGTTCCATTATTAACAAAAGATAGCCATAGTATGCAAAATCGCTTTATGTTATGTCCTTTTCTATCTATTTTCTATTTCTATTATGCGATAAGACGGTTAAAAATTGTAGCTTAATTTTCTTGGTCCTTTTCATTAGTATATAGTTGTGGAATCATATTATTACCATCATATTTTCTTGGGTTATCTTGTGCCCTTGCTTTCATCATCGAGCTCTACACCATTCTGGATGCTCATTCTACTAAAACATCCTATCTGTATCTTAGGGTTGCAGCTATGAATCTTGAACGAAGAAAAAGATAAAGACCACCAATAAAAGTTCTAAAATAAGTATGATGGTTTTATTTTTCTGGATTTCTAGTTGCAGCATTAGTAAGTTGTCTTTGGCATCATTCCACGCTTTTACAACTTAAGATCTTTGGCAGGCTTATGATGGGCCGTTCATTCTAATGGTTCGTGAGTCGTGGTCGGGCCCATCCGTCTCTTCCCTGTGGCGCCCAAGTCAGTGAGGGTAGGGTCTTATTAAATAAAAATGCCATAGACGGCCTGGATAAGAGGATTCAAGAGACAGATCCACCATTCATTGAGTTTATTGTAAAACCCCTTATTGAATTCAATGAATGAAGATAATGGACCAAACTTAAATGAAATGAACTCTCATATCAATTTCGTTCCCTTAAATGAAATGATCCTCAACCTGTGCAAAATCAACCAAGCAAATCCCTCAAAAAACACCAAACGCGCGTCCAAATCTCCGTCCGGACCTTCGAAAAGGAAATCAGAACACAAACGTTGATCTTCACAACTCACAAAAGAAGAGTTTGACTCCACCTCCCAGGTGTCAAACTCCGAGGAAAGGGAAATAGAATCCTCTTGATCATCCCTCCTCCCCTTCTCAAGCGTATTGGACTCATGCTCAAAAGACAAACCAGGAAAAGAAACATATTCATCCCACAAAACGAAAAATGCGACACACTCATGGATATGCGTACTGATTTGATAGCGGTGCCACACGCCGGCCTAGGGTTCCAATTCCTAAGGGTACAGGTAAAGAAACCTAAAAGGAAGTGGAGGTCCATCCAGCGGAGGTCTCATAGGTTTCAGGTGGCCAGCAACTCCAAAAGAAAAGCATCGATCGAGCGGACGACAAAGTGACGACGTAGTGACGACGTACGTGCAGAAAAGCCAAGTTCAATGAGGTTCTTGGCTTAGCCTCTCGCCATTCAAAATGGAAAATTGCAGGTACGTTCCCGAGGCGTCCCTCAGGAATATCACAACACAATGGAAGGGTCTTCGTTGGGCAATGCCTTCCAAAGTGTTCATTGCCCCCCTGCACTAGAAAATCAAAAGCGAAAGCGTAGGAGAAGGCCACATCAAATCCAAACAGGATCCCTATGACTCCAAGGGTTACACACACACGCCTCCCCGAAGGGAGGCAAGCTTTTTAAGCTCCGCGCCGAAGGGGAGGTGAGACTAAGTGAACTGACGGATCTCACGGTAGGTCTGATAGGCAGTCAATGGGAGTCGGAGTTGACCAATGGCATCGTCATGAAGGCGGGGAGCGACTGTATGTAGAGGTCGGTAAGGAAAAGGAACGGATTCACGGGGATATTCAGCAGAGAGGCCCTGTGGACGTACCCGTCGTGAGTTGATGAAGTAGAGGACGAGATCTTCAAGGGTGCAGGTGTGTGGGACTTCCCATACTCTTGAATCGCCAGTCGAAGGAAGGGCCATCCAGAAGGCCGTGCGATGTTGGCCTAAGCGGGAGTAGATCACATCCTTGAGATCGTCAACAGTGTACTCCTTGGTATCGATCTGTCGCCAGTCTAAGGTCACAGTGATGTAGTTCAGGGGTTGGTAGACAAGCAAACTGACATCCAGTTCGAAGCGGACGGTAGAGAGGTCGGGTACCGAGTCCAATGTTTCATAGGGTTGACGAACTTCTCGCCAAGAAGTACGAGATGTAGGAATCGTTTGGGTCAAAGGTTCAGGTACACGAAGACCCGGGGACGAAATCATTCTGCAGGGTAAGGAAAGAAGCGTCAGTGAGTGCGGCAAAAGAAGAGGTCGGAGCCAATGGCTGCGGGAAAGAACGGCTAAAAGTAGAGTCTAAAGCATCAACAAAGAATGGAAAAGGCAAAGGACGTCAAAGCGAGGGAGAGGTAAGGATCTTTTCATGGCAATGCGAAGATGGTCCTGAGTGCAGGGAAACGATGTAGGCATATTCAGCCAGTAAAATGATCAGGCTGATGTCAATCGCGATGACGATCCGAAGGAAAGGGAGGCTCCAAAGTATTTTGAGATTCAGTCGATGTAGAGTTCAATGACATAGAGCCTGAATCGGGCAAAGGAAGTGGAAGTCCAGTGCCACCGCTGACGGGGTCATTGGTAGGAAAGTGATCAGGAGGGGCCGAAGAGGACGCAGTTGAATGGCCGGGAGGATCATCAGGTCGGCAGGATTGATGAAGCTCATCGCGGTATGTAGTGAGGGTATGAACGACCCCAGTGATAAGTTGTTCCTGCTGTGGAGCGGGTAGGCCCTGGAGCATAGGAACCTTGGAAACGTCAAGCTGAGAGAAATTGTGCAAAAGAGCTTCGATTTGGTACTGGACGTTGAGATGCTCCAAATTGTCCAAAGCCTGTCTCTTTTGGCCTCGGCGGGGAGCTGGTATGTGACTGAGTTTTTGGACAGCCGCAAGACGTGCTTCTTCAGCAGCAATGCGTTCTTCTTCAGCACGAAGAGCGGCTTCAAATCGTTCGCATTGTGTCCAAATATCAAGGCTGGAGGTAGCAGAAAGCACAAGTTGCCAGCCCCGGGTGCCCCACACTCGTGAGAATATCGAAGGCCAGTGAGAGGCGGGGTGATCATCAATAAAGTAGCCGGTCGCGGATTTGTAGTACCCAATGTCCTCGTGATCCCATGGAAGAGTCTTATGGTGGAACCAAGCTCGATAGAACCAATAGCGTTGATTGTGGCATCGGCGACAGGCCCATTCCTCGTATGGTTCGGCGACAGGCCATTCTCCGTGAGTCGAATTGTGGACTTGACGAGCGTAGTCAGTGAAATCCTCGTTGTATTGATTCTCGGATCGTGGAATGCTCGACAAGAGTGCCGGGTCCGAGGGTTCCTGATGAGAAAGAGTGTCATCGAGAGGAGCTTGTGTCGGAGAGGAGTCTCCTGAAGGGACACGAACATCTTCTGGTTGAAGTTCCATATTGCCTATAGAGTCAAGGGAAGGAGCGCACCAAAGTGGAACCGAAAAGCTGCGGGAGAATCAAATGTGTAGAAAAAGAGAAAATGGAGAAAATGGTGGTCAAGGTGAAATGTCAAGTGATTCATCAAGCAGAGAGGGCCGAAAAGTTGTTTTCCAGGAAGCAGCGAGTCGAGGAAATGGGTGTGAGTGAATTAAGGTGCAGCCTCAGGTAGTCGAAAAGGAAGTGTTGGCCGGGGAATCAGAAAAGGTATCTCCTCACCATTGAGCTTGACAAGTAGTCCTACCAAAGGTCGATCGGTAGTCAAAGTATTCAGAGTAGCATCACTCGTTCGGAGGGGGATCGCTGGAGATGTACTCGTACTCGATGAATACAGAGGAGTGGAGGTAGTCCGCAGTGAGGTAGGCGGTGTTGTCGGACGGGCTTTCTTGGGGAAAGTGGTGGAGATGAGGATAGGATCGTCAGAGTCCCTCAAGTAGGAGGCCATGGATGGTCGAGAGCGTTTGGTAACTGTCGTAGGTGGTGTGGACATATGGCGCTTGAAAATTGCGCGTAGAAGCGGTGAGACTAGACTTGGGCCGATGGGCTGAGGTGTGACAGACAATCAAAAGGAAAGAAACTGCGACCAAGACTCAAGAAAGTCCAAGAAAAGGAAAGGAACACGCAACGGTCGTTTTCGGCCATACGAAAATGGGTGGGGCAAAAGTCGTAGGTGAAGATCATGATGTAGCCGGTCTTTGTAGTTCGAGAATTTCAGCCCAACGAGCGCGGATCTGGGACTCTGGGCGCTGCATTTTTGTGGTGATGTAGCGCCAGCTGGGTCGAAGTCGTTCATTGCATTTGAGGCTCAGAAGGAGGTCATCATCTTTGGTGCTCCAATCATCATCCCAAGAAGTGTCTGAGTGGTGGCGAGGGGAGGGAGAGAGAAGGGGAGAGGGAGAAAGGGAACGGCGTTTGCGAGGTCGAGAGGGAAGGGGGCCGTGTGGGGCAGAGGAAACGAGGGAGCAGGATGGTGAGGGGGAAGGGGGAGGGGGAGGAGCCAAAGAGGAGGGTGGTGGATAAGCGAAGTCAGGAGGAGAAAGAGCGGGTGAAGGAGGAAAGGACAGCGAAGGAGGGGAAGAGGGAGCGGCCCCATCGGCAGCAGGAAGAGAGGGGGAGGGAACAGGAGACGAGGGAGGGGTAAAAGGAGAAGGGAGGGGACCAAAGGTAGGAGAGGAAGGGTGGGCCAGGGGGGCGCGCTTCCCAGCTGATGATGTCAATGTCGGCGATGGAGTCTTCTGACGGGTCAGTGAGAGCGCCGTTTGTTCACTAGGTGCCCAGCTGATCGAAGGTATCGTAGTGGTTCGAAATGGCGGTGATGCCGGGCTAGCAGGTGGTCTGGAAGGGCAAGAGCCGGGAGTCATCTCGACAGGAGAGGTGGCATCCGGGTTCTGAATCATATCCACCAGTAAATGAAGTGCGACGATCACGATGTTGAGTTGTGTCGCGATAGTAGAGACAAGGTCAGAGGTGGTCGACTGTGACATAGTCCAGGTAGAAGATCCAGGTGAGTGTAGGGTGCACACATTTGAGCCAAGAAGCTGAAAGGAAATCAGAACTGAAGAAGAGAAAATGGAAAGGAACAGTATGAGATGTGACGGAGAAAGCCATGAAAGTCTGAATGTGAGAAAACAATGTTGGCGCGAGGAATGTTTTCCAGGCGAAGATTGGTCTCGAGTGCTGCATCAAGAGAAACTGAGAAACCGAAGTTGGGCGTGAAGGTCTCGTCGTGGTAGATGAAAGCGATGGCAAAGTTGATGAAGGAGGGGTAGGAGTTGAACCATCGTAAAGTCTTTATCGAGGTATTGTTGAGACAAGTCCGCAAGTTGAGTAAAGATCAAATTCCGAGGACGAGTCAGTCGGCAAATCAAGATGCCACGTGTGAAGAAGCCAGCAAGAGCCATTTCCGGAGAACCGGCAGTACGATTGCTTCGGATCAATGTAAGGTGAGTTGGTTGTCGAAAGGTAATAGTGCGTTGAGAGGTGGTGGAAAGAGCAAAACCAAGCAGTGTCTCATCGGCGACATACTCCATCTCAAGTGGTCTGCCGTAGAAGAAGGGTTGACCGATGGCCTGGAAGGAGTCAGTACGGAGCATGTGGGAAGGTCCAAGGAAGAAGGCATTGTCGACGTAACGTGCCCGTAGTGCCAGTCCCGTGGCATAACGCCAGGAAGAGCTCGGGAAAGAGCGTAGAAAGCAGTATTCCCGGAAAAGTGCAACAGCGCTTGCAACCTGTAGTGGGTACTCCGAAGCTTTCCGCGCAGCTGCGCTAGCAATACCCGCAAAATGATCGGCAAGTTTGTTGCATTCTCTCGGGAGATAAACAAGCCGAAAGATGAAAGGGGCTCTAGCAAGGAGCTGCTGACATTCTTCCAGGATTTTCACAACTTCAAGTCTCTTAATTCGACCTCGCCCTTGAAGATAATTAAGTAGGGGGAGAATGTCGCCTTGAATGACGACGCCATCCTGCGCTACTCCTTGCCTGAGGCACTCATGATGGAATTCAATGGCTAAATGCACTGCATGCAGACACGCATGTGCCTCCGCAATGACATTGTCTGGGCAGTTAAGCAACGGTATTGATTTCCATCGGACGAGGGCAGTGGAGTCCTGGGTGACTCGAAGGAGGCTGACACCTGCTCCACCTGCGTGGGTCCTCTTATGAGCAGAGCCATCAAACTGAACGAGGCATCCTTTCCACTGAGCCGCTTCTCCGATTAGCAGCACTGCATTGTCTGGAATGTCATCCGTAGCACATAGCTTGAGATGAGTGGCCCCACAGTGACAAGTATACGGGAGTAGGGTCGCGGTTGCTGAAGGGAATGGCAACCTTGCATATTGCATGAGTAACATTCGTAATCTAGCGTCAGCAGTGGCAAAGGTGGCTATCGTCTCATCTTTTTTAAAAGCCTTGGTGGTACAAAGACCTTTGTCTGGGAGCAGAGCGGATTCAAGCTGCGTTTGAGGGAATCGCTTGATACGAACGTTTGAAGTAGAGGTACAGTGGAGGTCAGCTTGAGCAGGCGGTGCCCGAAACCAGGCGAGCTGGGTGGCTAGGAACGACTGATACGTACGTTGCCATAAGTCCAGAGCATGTGCAGAGATGGACCTGACCTTAACACATGTAATGTGCGGGCGAAGTCCCCCATATTCTGTGACAAGCCTGCGGAGATGGAACAATAGGTACGTGTGGGCGATCCCTATATGTTTGGCCGGTGTCTGTCGCCAGTTGATGGCAGGCGGGTTGGCTTTATGTAGGGCAGCCCAGGCAACATGAACTACAGGGCAAAAGGAGAGCCAGTGGTCGATCGCATTGGACCCGCCCTGACATAGGACACACGGCACTGGGACTGCATCACCTAGGGGACCCGTAGCGTTTTGTGCACTATTCTTGATATATGAGGGAGGAGCTCTAGCAGGGGCTGGTAGGGCATGGTGCTTCAGAAAGGCTAGCGCCTCCGGTGGGAGCTCAACAAATTCACCAGGGTCCGGACCAATGCAGTCAACACAAAGAGCTCCTTTCTGGGGACCATATGGGTATGTTCTGGCAGTTTGCGCACACCAAGCACAAGGCGAGTTTCGGCTGACTCGCCCGCGCAGGGGCAGCCAAAGGTCTGGATCCTCTCCCAGCGCCCAAATCGCGGCACAGCGCCAACCTGAGAGTTGGCGTCTGGGACAGCCATTTAAGAAAGTCAAGGGAGGGCCCAAAAGTCCAGCCATTATGAGAGATTCTGCTCGAGAGGTGAGAGACGGAGCTCTCGACTTCCCTCGCAATGGCAAATTGTTTAAAGCGCTCCTGGAAGCGCCGCGCCGCTTGGGAGGAGTCATGCGGTTGGTTGAGGATGTTGACAAGTTGGCGTATCTCATCAGGGGCAAGTTGGCGTTGCCAATGCTTCCAGCAAGAATGTACTTGTTTGGTATAGGATTCCTCTGTACCTTCGAGGATGGAGGGGAGCGAGCGGTGGCCTTGTCTGAGATAACAGCCGAACAACGAGACGGCATGCATGATGGCTGGGTCAAGCAGTGGGCCCAGTCGCAGCCATCGACACAGGCCAACAAGCTTGAACTGAGGAAACCAATGACGCTTGAGGAGGAATTCTGACAACGCCTTATATAACGGCTTCAGAAGTGGCTTTGAGAAATATCGATGTGTTTGTACATAGTAGAATAGGCTAAGCGAGAAAGCATTGAAATATAGGATTTTGGCATGAATGCTGAGAGGCGTAATTGGGCATACTCCATTTGTTCAGCATGTAATTGGCAAGACCATCCGGTATGGATGGCGAGCCCTAAATTAACCGTATTGGGGACAATGCATTGTCCTCCTAACCCTGCACGGTCAACCTGATACAATTGCGCAGCAGAGAAAGCAGCGCTGGTGAGCAGCTGGGTTTAGATCTGCAGTCACAGGGACTAGCCGCAAGTTGCAGCAAAAGAGGGTGCCCATGTTGCATCCATTCATGTTGCTGAGTGGCATGAAACATCGCGCAGTGTTCACCGTGACGTAATACAAAATAGTGTGCATAGTGGGGGATATGCCGGACAGCAGCAGAGATAGTAGCTTCTCCCTGTGCATGCCACGGAATGAAAGTTTCAGCATATTCGGCAAAACGTAACAGTTGTTGCTCAGGCAGGGGGATTCTTGACAAACCGACTTGCCAGCAGGTGTGTGCATCCATGATCACTCCTGCTGCTGACCACGTATTTATTAAACTAAAGACTTCCTTGATCCACCCTGGATCTTGCTGCGTTCCTACAATTGTGGTGTCATCAACATATCCCGCTACAAGGAGAACACGCGGTACCTGATTTAATGCAACAAAGATTGGATCCATTGCCAAACAAAAGAAGAAAACGGAAGTGGATCGTCCCATGTCAACACCTGAGAAGACTTCCCGTGGGGGTAACAGCCTCCCTTGCACTTTGTGGCGGATTCTTCTCCCAAATAGGAGGTATCTAGCCAGCTGCATAACCCGGGGGGAGCATTGCCGATTATGCAGGATCTGTAAAATCCAGTAAGCATTGACACGCTCAAATGCTTTGGAGAGATCAGCAAATAGTGCAGATGCCGGAGTCTCTCCTTCGAGCATTCTTTGCACCTCTAGAACAGCCCTTTGTGGTTCTCGAAAGACATTAAGCATGGCCTGCGCAGGGTGGAAGGAACTCCGTGTAGCGCGAAACAAGATGGCAGCAGCAGTACCATCTTGTAGCCGGTCAAGCGTATCTGGCATACCTAACGGCCGGAAGAAGTCTGCGGTAGGCCCTTGTTTAGCCTTCGGTATCCAGACACCAACTTGGGTTGGCGCCGGGAGCTCACATGACATCATACGGTCAAAATCATCTTGAAGGATGATAGCTGATTGCTCAGGGAACATGCGCCAAAAGGCATAGGGGAGGCCGTCCGGCCCTGGAGCGGAGTCCTTGGTGAGTAGAAGGTGCTCAATGTAATCGTCAAAAGCTGGCTCTGGAACTTCGGGCCAAGGCTCAGTATGTGCACGATACGTTGCGAGCGTTGGAGCCCATGCTGGGTCATAACGAATTGGCAGCTGAAACCAAAAGTTTCGTGTGGCAAGCATAGCTTCATCGTACTCTTTGGCAGTTTTGCACTCTTTGCCAGTTTTCTGCAAGAGAGGACCATGGTAGAAGGTACCCCGCGGACAGATAGTTTTAAGACGATCCCAGAATGTTCTCTGCCGTCTTGCACGACGCGCAGGGTCGGTATGCTCTTGCCCAAACGGGAACTGAGTGAGTGTAGTAGCGGCAATTTCGGCCGTTTGTAATGCCGTGGCAATGATGTCTGCAGGCACAAGGGATTGATCATACTGCTTGGGCCATGGTTGCAAGAGTTCTACAAGCCCACTCTGTTCGTATAGGCGTTGCAAAACTTCACGGTGAATGTGCAGAACTTATAATTGACCTTTGCCTAACCGTTTGTAGAGCTTGTGAGAGGTGAGATGTGCTTAAAGACTTTGGAAGAGTTTCTCCACCAGCTCCAGACCAAGGCTCGGGCATGAATAGACAACGGAACATTAACTGTACAACTCTCTTTTGCTAAAGAAATGTAACGTCGGAGGAGGTGCAGAGCTTGCTGTCGTTTAGCTTCGATTTCACCGACTGTAACAGCCGTGGGATCAAGAAATACTTTCGTTGGAATCGTGCAATGTTTTTCAGACTGCGGATGCGGGGTCAACCGAGGCTTCATGGTCAACAAGGCCGTTATGGTTTTACGATGGCAAGTGTTGACTCGATAACGGCCTGCAACCCGGACATGGAGTTGCGTTGTGTCTAAGAAAAAACTTGGCACCAGAACACGGTCTAACGGTGACTCCTGCTGTTCGCCAAAGCGGTACGTGGGGAAGGTAGGGTCGATATCTGTGGCCCCAAGTTGTCCCAGAAAATCATCCCACATTTGTGGATGGTGCTGATCACAACGATTAAAGTCACCTCCAATAAAGACAGGGTGTGTTTCGAGAGTGAGTAGGGCCTTGAAAATCTGATCGACAAGAGTCTTTGGGCTTTTGGGAGGCAAATAGACCGACACTATCCACACCGGACAAGCTTGGAATACTACGCACGCCGCTACAGCGTAATGTTCAACCAAGACTTTTTGACTGCTGAGCTCCCATCCAGCCGGGATGAGAATCGCAACGCCTGCTTGGGGATTAGGGTCTTGCTTTGCAAAGGTAGTAGCAACTTTAATGTCTGGCCACGTATGCAGGAGACGCTGCAATTGCACTTCTGTCCATTTGGTTTCTTGAAGGAGAACTGGAGCTGCACGGAGAAGGGATCGTATGATCCCGGATTTATGGGCGTTAGTGCTTGCATCTGGGCGCCAGCTGTTGAGGTTCCAACTATGTAGTCGGCGTATCGATACTGGTAGGTTGGTAGGACGCTGCTACCGGAAGGCTAAGACCTTTTGACATAACATCCAGAACTTCGATGGGACTGCATGCAGTTCAGGTATATCATTCGATAGAATCTCAATATTGGAGTCATCCCTGCTAGGAGGCTGGGTGTTTCCCAGGCTTGGTAGTCTTTGAGTAATCGTCGGAGTGCATGCATTGCCTCTTCGATGCGGACAGTGCGATTGAAACCACACAACTCTAGCAGGTCACCAACGCGAATTTGTCGATAGGCTTGTCTGGGAGAAACGAAATGAATGAGAAAGTGTAGTGAATATACTTGCGTGAGTGATCTGCCACAATTTTCCCGAGTAGAAAGCCACGAGACAGCCCGTAGTCCAGCCGCGATGGTACGTTGTATAAGGCGGAGAGTGTTGAGAGGTAACGTGACGAGGCGTGTCATATCTGGTTAAGGAGAGCTTGGGCTCCCCAGAACACAGCACGAGCTGCCTCTCCGCCGATGCTAAAGTACCATCCATTCGCAATTGCTAGACTTGGGCAACTATCAATAGGCGTGGCTTGTAATAGATCTTTGCGTGCTGAAAGAACATAATCTGCAGTTGGAAGCTCAGGTAGAGCACCATGCTCTCCCGGGACAGTGGTTACTAAATGATAAAAGTCTTGAGTAACCTGACGACTCGTCTGACAGATAAAGAGGATGCATAGTGCAGGAGGATCTTGAGCCGCCCATACTTCTGCCTGTTCCTGTACAAATAGTGCTCTGGCTGTTGAAGGACAGACATTAAGACGGCTGTTGTCTAAGTGTCCTTCAACTAGAACAAGAGGCAAACGCGCTAAATCGCTGTGACAGTTGTTAATGCAGCCGTGGGTTTGTAACAGATCAACTTTTGCAGAAACGCATTGGGCAAGACGCCAGAGGGCGCACCCAACTTCACAAAAGGCCCTCGTAAATGGTACTTCAGCAATAATGATGCTAGAGTTGTGCTGAATCGCAATTCCTATAACGCTTGTTTCAGCATTAGCAATGAGAGGAGTGCAATAGCTGTACTTTGCGACGTATTCTTCTTTGCGAGCTGTGGCAGGGTGAATCTGGACTGGTTGTCCACCATACTTGAACAGCAGAATATCAATAGTGTCACGAAGTTGCACTAAGTAAATGTTCTCAGGCTTCTGAGGCCCAATGTAGTGAATTTGACAAGGCGAGTGTCGATACGAGACTGCTATATGTCCATCTTTTTCGGTTGCGCAGCTCGCAACTAAGCTTCTGAAAAAGAGGACAACCCTTGGAAAGGTGGGGTACGCAAATAATCCTCTCGCATATGCCGGAAGGAGGAGCAGGCTGCACCCTTGCATGAGAGAGTCTGCAACTTCGCTAGTGAAAGGGAGCCATTGCGGAACAGCTAGCTCTTGAGCGTACTGAAATAACTGACTATCCTCTAGGAATTTGAAGAATTGAGGCGTACCTAAGACGCGTAAACGTGTCTCTGCATCCTTTCGGAGGCAAAATGTTGCCAACAGTAGGTTGTGCAACTTTAGGCGCTTCAATAGGTGACATAACAAGAGCGCGGCAATCAAGGTGCTTGGGGCGCCTCGCTGAATTGCGAGATTTCGTCTTCAATAATCTGTATAGTTTCTGCTGGAACGGTGGTAGCATCGTCAGGAGGGGGCCCACACGTCTCAAGAACCGCAATGTCCGGCACTGTCTTAACGACAGATGCCTGCGTAGTTTGATGAGTGGTAGGCGTAGAGTCTTGTTTCTTGGAAGCACCTTTCCTTCTAGAGCACAGAAGATTTTTAACTGTTCCACTGTTCTTAGACCTTTTGCTTTGACCTGGTCTCCGAACAGGAGGATTTTTGGTTCTTTTGACAGCATAGGTACATTGTCCAGACCATTTGGTCTTGGCTGGAGCTTCTCTGACCGAGAGAACCAGCCTCTACAGAAAGCGGCAACCAGGATGGGTGCCTTAGCAATTGTCCTGAGTGAGGAACCCTTGCTGGTTAGACCCAGCCCCTGTATAAGCGTGCGCTTGGCACCCTGCCACATGTTTGTTCTCCAGAAAAATTTGGTGATAAACTGTTCGGCAGGGGTTGCGGTAGCACTTGCCCTGGGTCAGGGTATTCCGCACTCGAGCAATCGACAACGGAAGTCATGTTCCCCTGCCAAGCGTGGTGAAGGGCAGACAACAGGCACAATGATGAAGGACACAGTGGGGTGTTTCCGGCTCAATCAGCGACCCTCTTGAGCGGTACATCCATGGAGCCTTCCAGCTCTTCCGATGACAGCTCCCCCAAGAATGTGAGCCGGTCATGGAGTGCCATCTGGCGCTGACTGCCCTCTCCGGCACTGTCGTGAACATCTCATGAGTGTTGCCAAAATTTGATCGATTTGAGGACCTCGAAGACCACGTGGTTGACCACCGAAGTCAGTCTGCCACCCACGCTCCACACCATTAGGGTAAAAGCATTCATGAACTGTGCTGCATTGCCAGAACTCGCCAACCGCCCTCATTGCGCTATATTGCCTTTCTGGACGTGGTTACGTGCCTGGGTGAGAGCCTTAGTTCCTGTCCATGGTAGGCGGGCGGTAAGCTCACGTGCCTAACACACAATATTAGCCACTACGCACATGTGGGAGCCCGTGAGCAGCTCTCTCCTGCTGCGGGCTCAGTGAGTGACTACGCATTACTGTCCAGGCTTTTGGCTCAAGATGACTTTAGGTCGCAATTTTTTTTGCACGGGTACGGGCGCTGTGTGTGCCGAGAGGCACAAGTCACCTTGAATGAATTCAGAGTAGAAGATGACTTTAGGTCGCAATGGTTGCCTTCTGCGATGTTGGCAGATGCTGTGTCTTTGTGCAGTTCGCAAGGGAGCGAGGAAAGGTCTTTAGTACTGCCTCTCACGCTAACCACCTTTGCTGGAGAGGAAATCCAGCTTGCAATCGACCTGCAAGAATATGACAGACTTCATGAGTTTGAAAATGCAGTGCTGAAGCAGCTCCCCTGTCTGGGGGACAGCAGCACCTTTGGCTGCAAGCTGCAATTCGTTCATAAGGACACCCGCAAAGTTTTGGCTGACCATTTGGAGCACTCTGAGTGACAATCACTGTTTCTACGTGGTTGCCCGACAGTGTTTTGTGGACGCACACAAAGGACACCTCACGGGCGAAGCCAGAGCCATTCGCGTTCCATCCGGCACTGCTGATAGAATACTGCCTCAAGCCTTTTCTTTCCACACGGAAGTCCGACATGTTCAGGTTGAAGCAATCCGCATTGTGGGTGAGGCTCTTGGAGAAGCTGTCAGCGATTGCAGGTGGTCCACTTGCCAGACACAGTCGTCTGCCTGCAGCATGGAGCGTTTCGCAGATGTTACCTGCTTCGTGCTGTGACGGCCCCGGGGTGCAGGCAATTCGGTATCAAGGTCTTTGAGGCATGTTGCTCTCAAATGCAAATTGGGGCAACTAATCACACTGGTGACCAGTTAGCCCCGCAAGCACAATTCCGGCCTCGAGCATCACGCAACCGGGAGATTGGGTAAGCCAAGAGCTCCACACTTGCGCTTGCATCTTTTGGGTGGTCGTGCCCCGATGCAGCGAAGAAAAGGCCAAACCCATGGGCCAAGACCCCTGTCACGTGAACCTGGGTCTCTGAAGGGACGCCAGGTCCTTTGCTCGGCAAACAGCCGATCTTGGGTGTTGCATTGATCCATGCCATCAATCATTACAACCAGGTATGTCTCGAACTGAAGTCGCGAAATGCCGCGGGCTTGCCAATACTTTTGCCGGTCGCCATATTGAGCAACCAGGTGCTCAGGCTCAGAGTAGAGCTCACTCTGGCGTGTTCTTGCGTTCAGGTGCGGCGAAAGCTCACGAATAAGCATTTTGTGGTGTAGGCACACCGAACACTGCACGTGCATCGAAGCAGCTCTGAAGCGAAGATGACTAAACTCTGTGTGCCAGGTCTTCCAGAACGTTTTGAACGATACTTGTTCACCAGCGTCAGTGATCCTTCATCGTGCCTGGCGGCAAGAATCGAACCTCAAGGCCAGAGGTGCTTGGATGCCGGTCTTTGTGAACCTCAAGGCTCATCTTCCTCTTGCGGGAGTTCATTCTTTTCAAGCCAGTTTGAGCTGGCGCATCTGGCTGAAGCCCTGACAAGGAATCAGCGTAAGAGTCTTGCAATACATCTGGAGCGTCATGTAGTTGAGTTAGCGCCCCCTCGTCTTTGATGTCGGGCAACGTTTCAGCCACCGAAGTGTAAAGCCCTTCGAGAAAGGACGTGACTCTTCCGCACGCAGAATCACCGGCCACCTTTGCCCGCCCCTGTTTGAGGTACCGCAAGTGCATTGGAGGAGCAGGTTTGTTTGCTAGCACAGCTTTCAGCAGCTTGTCGCAACGACCAGAACCTGCGCACCAGAGCGCATTAAAGGGCTTGTAGACTTGGAACCTACTACCATTGTCCAGAAAGATACCAAAAGTTGTTGAAAAGCATGCAATAGACCCAAGCAATGCAATCGTTTCCAGCTCTTCGAAGGCAAGTCATTTTCACATGCCCTGAACGATCTTAGGCAAATAGATTGCACTTGCTAAGCAGGTCATGACAAGTTGTCCTGGCTCAATCAGCTCTCCCCTCCAGCAAGGCCACACATGGAGACTCCTTGTGCCTCCGATGTTTGCTCTCCTCGAGAGCGCGCACCTGTTATGGAGTGTCATCTGGTACTTACCGCTCTATCGGGCACTGTCGTGCACATCACCATGAGTGTCGCCAAATTTGACAGATTTGAAGATCTTGAAGACCATGTGGTCGACTACCTTGCCTCAGTGACTGACCTGAAGGTCTTCGGATGTACGGTGGATTTCTTGCAAGCCGACACGCAAACCTATCTAGAAAACCCAATCTGGGAAAAATTGCAACAAAACACAGAGTATACTATAGTGTTTCGGAGCTGCTGTGACTCGAAAGAGATTTTTGAAGGGTGTCCATTCCGAGACCTCCCACTCGCTGTCCATGTTCCCATGGATCCGGAGGGAATGGTTCCGGATGGTGCCTTCACAGGCGTACCGCGCTTGCGTCACGTCAGTATAGAAGCAGGCATCAGAGTGGTGG
>CAXAMN010005291.1:327226-338056 GCA_963970005.1 Durusdinium trenchii | reverse complement strand
TGAGTGTTCATTCATGGCTGTTCATTTTTGTGGGTATTTGCAGGTGGAGCTGATGGAAGTCTTGTTGACTTTTTGGCGCACATGGGCAAGGCATTTGGTGAGAATGCAACCATTGGTGAAGAGTGCATGAATACCTTGACAGAGGTGAACCTTTCCAAGTCCAAGTTCTTCACCATGATCAGAAGTGCCATTATTGTCACCAATGTGGTTGTGGGTAAGTGCACTGATGGGGTGGCTAAGCTAGTGACAAAGAGTGACATCACTGGCCTCAAGTCCCCCAAGAATCTCACCATGATCCTTGAGGTAGAGGCATTTTTGGAAATGGCATGGAACAGTGCTTTGTCCCAAATTGCTAGTGGTAAGAAGAAAGCTGATGTCTACAAGGTGTTTGGCATTGCAGCAATCAGGGCCACTTTAATGATCTTCAAGAAGGAGAAGTCTGGCTCTGAAGCAAAAAAGTACTCCTTGAAAGACATTTCAGACCTCTTCAACCAAGAGTTGACCAAGGGCCATGCAGAATTGGGAAGTGCCAGTTCACCCTCAGCTGCCAAAAAACAGACCACCTCACAAACTCCAATTTCATTGGATGAGGGGAAAGACAGCATGTTCATTGCCAAGCTAAAGTTGGGCTTAGAGCCAGGCAGCCACTACACCCTCAAAGACTTTGACAACAGGGTGTGGACTTTAGAGAGTATTTCATCAACTGAGGCTGTGTTTGTCTTCTACCCACTGTTGGAGCCATCCAAGAAGACCACTGTCAAAATGAGTGCTGAGGAACTGGTTGAAAAGGTGAAGGGTACCAAGTCCAAGCCACCAGTACTTCTATGTGATGATGAACTCAGCAACTTGTTTCCATCGCCCAATTCCCAGGAGATAGTGAAATGTCAGTGCTTTCTGGCCCTCATGGAGGTGTACAACACAGAAGATGTAGATGTTGGTGATATCCTTGTTCAAAAGCAACCCAAGATGGTGGTGTTTGCCAAGAAGGACATGAAGGCCAAGAGCTTGAAGCTCATTCCATGCCCAGAAGCACCATCATCACTGTCCTTGAAAAAGCCCAACCTTGCAAATGTCAGGCTTGGAAAGTGCAAATTTCAAGCGACATGCTTTTGGATCAGTGCCATGAAACCTATCAAGCTTCCCAAAGCTGAAGATCCTGATCAAACCATCAAAGGAACCTTTGCACCATATTGGGCTTGTGCTACAGGGGCTGAGGATGGCAACTTGGAAGAGAAGACTCTGACCTTCAAGACTGAGCTTGGAGAGATTGAGGTTACCATTTTGGTCAATCCAGCCCCTATCCTTGCTCATGATCCATTGACTTTGAAAGTCACAAAGAAAAGTGATCCTAGAATGCCTGATGCAAAGAGAGCCAAGAGGGCATGATATAGAGTCTAGATGCATGGGCATGCAACATAGTGCTATTACCAACCAAATGTATTCATGTATCAGTGTTGGGTTGCTGATGTCAACATGTGAGCTTTTGTTTCTTTGTTGAGCTTGTTGAGCTTGGTGCTTGGTTGGGGTGAGGTTGCAGCCATGCAGTATTGGTTGAGTTTTTGAAGATGCGAAGAGTCAAAAAGTATTTGCAAACAGCAAACATGTGAGTCTTCAAGCCCAAGTGGCTTTTTTGTTGTGCCAAAGAGGCATACCATGTCATGTACCATGACATCTCATGCCAAATACTGTCATGTCATGTCATGTCATGTCAGTTTCTTTCATGCTTGTGACAAAGATGTGCGCATGTCATGAGTCATGTGTGTCATCCAGGCCAAATGGCTTTCATGTGGAGGTCAAGGGTGTACAGCCATGACATGCCATACAGTTTCACGCTATGCTTTTTGGTGTGGCAGCATGTCCAGCATATGCAGGTCATTCCAATGATTGTTCATGTTTTGAGTGTATCAAGCTTACCACTGAAGTGCAAAGCCATGGTTAAAACTCAAAAGAAGCCTGCAGCTGTTACTTCAAGTGGTGTGATGAAGGATGTGAAGGAAAAGACTGGTGCCAAGCTGGAACCCACACCAATGGCCAAGTCTGATGCCAAGAAGTACATGGATGATTCCTTGTCTGAAAAGACATTGGATTTGGGGTTTTGGGACTCTGCTTCAGAACCTGATCATGGCAAAGAGCGGGGTTGCAAAGAGGAGCCCAAGGACAAGGATAGCTGATGGTTAGCATGGGCATGGTACTGAGAGAGGCCCATAGGTAGAAACCCATTGTTTTGAATAAAAATGTGCTGTGCTATAGAGAATGCGCATGTGCTCATGACATGTAAGTGGGAGTGGCAAATGGCTTGTGGACAAATGCATGATGTTGTTGAACTGAGAGAACTATGTTGTGTCAGGCTACATGCCTTGCAAAAGGTCATGAATGTTTTGTTCTTCATGAATGCACTTGAGTGTGATAATCATGTACATGTCCTGTGAACTCAAGCAACTAGCTGGGTAGCATTCATATAGCTTTACTGCATTCAATCACATCCATGGCTGCTGTGGAGCTGCAGAAGCTTGACCAAATTACTTTCATGGAGACTGGCAAGAAGTGGCTGATTCCTGATGGTCTCATGGAAGAGAGCGAGGATGGGACACTGTGGTTGCAGATCTCAGCCAGCAACTATGGCCTGTGCAACCTCTTGAACAATGGCAATGTTGGCGGAAAACCATCTTTGAAGAATTCCAGGGGGCTGCAGGCATTGTTGAGCTGCAGGGCAACTGTGTTTGAAAGCACACAACATCCAGAACCTGAAGAAAATGTGTTGCAAAGAAAGAGGAAAAGGTCATCAACATTGCCAACCAGTCTTCGCATTTCCACCAAGCAAGGCTTCATCATTGTGAAAACACCTGCTAGGAAGAATGAAGACCTGAAAATTCTGTATGATACAGACAATATGTCCACCTTTTGTACTTTCATGTTTGAAGAAGGTGCTGAATGCATTGAGCCTGAAAGAAGAGCCTACTCCTCAAAGAAGGATAGACAGAACTCTTAGATCAGAGCTCTTAGATGAAGTATGCATGTGTGAAAAAATATGCAACCTGTGGGCTGAAGAGCTGGAGACAGTGTATGTTTAACCTTGATGTGCGTTCATGTATGTTCATGAGTGCAAGCTGATGGCTGAATGTGTGTTCATTTGCCATGTGCATGTATTGTCAGCTTTGACATATGCAGTCAGGCCACTAGGCTTTTGTGGATACCTTGAAAGGGTTGCTTTGTAGACTTGCTTAACATCATGCCATGAATGATAGTCATGCTTCATATGGCTCTAGGTGCATTTTGGCAGGCAAGCAAATGCTTTGAGGCTGATGCCTTCATGTCCATGCACATGTTCATAGACATGTAAGTCATTGTTCTGAACATGATTGACTGCATGTCATGCTTTGAACATCTTGTCAAACCAATGCTCACTCAGTATAAGGGTATGAACTTATGAACTCTATTAAAATATGCTTGCAAGGCGCCTTCACAACTGTAAAGGCATTCCACAGTTTGATGACTTTGAACACATTGGGTACATTTGTGTTGATGCTTTCTAGTTTTCATTTTCCTACATCCATCGTCCCAGCTGAAGCCATGGCCATGATGCCCAGACCATCAATGTCAACCAGATTGAATCCAGTGACCGTGAATTTGGGGGTAGTAGCAGACCCTGGGAGCACAGATGTTTGGGATAGCCAAACAATCTGTTTGCACCGCTCCCTCACTGATCCCATGCCAGACTATCCAAATGAGCACATTAAAGCTTGGGCAGGGATTTATCATGTGTTGGAAAGCTGAATGGCAGCACCATCTGGAAATCGATGGAGTTTGGGCAGTATGCCTTTGCCCCACTTTGCACAGGGTACATTTGGTTCTCCAATACATACTCTGTTCATTTTCTGTCTGAACGCGTGCAT
The DNA here is from genome assembly GCA_963970005.1 of Durusdinium trenchii. Lineage (NCBI taxonomy): Eukaryota > Dinophyceae > Suessiales > Symbiodiniaceae > Durusdinium > Durusdinium trenchii. The sequence continues at coordinate 334,163 of CAXAMN010005291.1, read as the reverse complement.
GATGAGCAAGTGCTCATGGACAGCGAAGTAAAGTGGGGTGAACTTGGGATTGTGGCCATGTTCAAGGGGGGTGAAGTTTTCTACCCCTGGGATGCTTGGTTCCCCCAGGCTGATCTCCAGGTGTCTTCTTACTTTGAGTTCTCGCAAAACATGATAAGTTACCTGGAGACATCGCTGCTCAGCCAACTGTCTGAGTTTGAGCATGCAGAGGCCACTGCAGGAGAACTGGCAGAAGATGAGCCAATGCAAGCAGAGGCCACTGCAGGAGAACTTGCAGAAGATGAGCCAATGCAAGCAGAGGCCACTTCTGATCCTCACCCTGCAAACATTGTGGGTGCAAGACCAAAAGCTTGTCCTCCTTTGCCAATGGTTCATAATTTTGGCACAATCAATCCTCCTCCTGCACCTGTTTTGCCCCCAATCCAAAAAAAGGGCTATATGGCCAAGGCCATCGCGCTCTTGGTAGCCCTGGATTTGGGGTTGTATGAAAAAGTCACAAGAATCAGGAATGTCATGATGCGCAGCAGGGCTTTCCAAACTTTGTTTGACAGTCACATGCGTGTCATGACTGAGACTGGAAATGATGACAGGTTTGACTATAGCTGAGAATGTTCATGTCATGTCATGTGAACTGTGGAATGCGCTCATATGCATCATGTGAACCATGTTATGCATGAAGCTCTATGCTCATGTCCATGAGTGAACTTGTTCATTGTTATGTGAACTTTATAAGCAGATGCTCAGCATGAACCTGAATTCAAGTCCAGTTCTCTCTTGTGATGAGTGTGGGTTGGATTGTTTGCCAATGGACCGCTCCAAAGAAACATAATTGGAACTGGGGCTGCTATGAAGATGGATGATACAAACTTTTGTCAAAAAAAAGCAGCTACCCACTGCATAAGAGACATGTTTCCTGCCTTTGTGCGCATGTTGAGCTTGATAGAAAACAATATGACAAATGTTGTTTGATCATGTAAACATATATTTAAAACATAAATAATAAAAAAAAAAATCAATATTGTTGTGTTAGCTCAAACTTTTGGAATCCAAAAGTTTAGTTAGATAAATCTGCACAAACTTTTGGAATCCAAAAGTTTACTTTTGGAATCCAAAAGTTTAGTTAGATAAATTTGTCCAAACTTTTGGAATCCAAAAGTTTAGTTGATTCAGTCAACTTACACTTTTGATATCCAAAGGTTATAGATTATTGAATTTAAACAAAGAAATTATATGGAATATTGTTCATAATCATTATTGTGCAATGTTCAAATGATGTTGTTTGTTAATAAACAACACTCTATATATGTTTGCTCATTGGGTGTGCGCACAATATTTTGAAACAAATTTGATTGCACAATGTGCTAGTACAGCAGCTCTGTCTTGAGCTGAACCTTTGTGGGTATGCTGAAAAAAGACTTGGATTGTGAGTGGCTTCAGCTTCATGTGTTGTCCACTATGATAGCTTGCATGGTGTCTATCTAAGGCATGATGCTTTTATGATAACTTTTCATGTGGAGATTGATATAGCCTTCATGGTAAGCTGAACAATTCATTGGTATATGTTAATGTTCATATCCATGAAGGAGTTGAACCACTTGTATAGTCAGTGTGCATTTGAAAGCTTTCATGAGATGCATGTATTGAGTCAGGTGGTACCATGCTCTGTGAAGCCTTTGGCTGTCATGATGAGTTTATGTTGCATACATGCATGTGGCTTTTCAGCTTGCACTCTACTCATAGTTTGCTTAGTGTGTCAATGTACACAGTTAAGCCATGAGTCAAGAGACTGTGGTGGATGATACTTTGGTGGATGAGCAACCACCTCCATCTACACTATTGCCAATTGCTGATCCAGAAGATGAAGTGGCTTTGCTGCCTCAGGACAATGAGAAGGGCAAGGACATAGTGAAGTGGATTGAGGTAGCTGTTGGTACAGAGACCAAAATGGTTCCTTTTGTGTACAATACAATTACCAGAAAGGTTCACTGTGGTGCTATTACAATGAAATTGAAGAGAGGTCAAAACGGCCAAGTATATGTCAATTGTTTGTCAGGATGCTTTTACAATGACAGACAGTGTGAAGACTCCTGTACATGTTTCTGCCATGCATTGTCTAGATGGTACAGGTCTCATTCCTGAGTGTGAAGCACATTGTGGAAAAAAGATCATTGTTAGAGCCCAAGCTGAAGAGAGCTTTCATGTTGCAAGTTCATAAATTTGTTGCATGGTCTAAGTACAAAGTTAGAAGCTTTCATGTTACATGGACATACATTGCTTCATGTACTAAGGCAGCAAGCTCACTGAAGTTTCATGTCATGTAAGATGTACATGAGTCCAGTGTCAAGCTGAACAGCTTCATGTTCATGTACATGTTCATGTAGTGTCAAGCTGAACAGCTTCATGTTCATGTACATGTTCATGTTCATACTTAATTCTCATACATGTATGCTTCTTGTACTATATTCTTTCCTTTTGCATGTGATTACATTATTGTAGCTGTTTGCTTTTCCTGTGACAAGACCTATTCATTTGTCGCATTTGATCTGATGGCTATGTGGACTGTGGAAGACATCAAGAAGGAGATTGCTGATATCAATGCTTTCCTGGGGCATAGGAAAGCTGGGGGGCAAATCAATGACTTGGAGACTTCCATGCAAAAAGGGATCCTGGCAAAGATCGATGCTGTGTCTTTGTCTCCTGCAGACAGCTTGTTGCTGTACAAGCAAATTGATGAGAGCTCATCATTCAGTACTGCCATGAAGAACACATTGAAAGAGCAGGTTGACCAGACTTTGACAAAGCCTACTCAAACACAAGGGCCCCAAGTGACCTTGAAGCCACAAACCATTTCATTGCCTAAGTACCTCACCAAGGAGGAGTGGAATATTGTCCTGACTGGCCAGAACTACCATGAGAAGGTCAACACTTTGGTGGGGAGATTGGTTCAGCTGGGTCTCAAGAGTTTGTCAGAGAAGTCGGTCAAGTCTGCCACAGCCTGTCTTTTCTGTTCTCTGTCTACTTTGCCTGATGCTTTGGCAAAGTATCAGATGGTGCAGGATGTGAAGCTGGCCTTCACCAGCAAGGCTTGCACAGGGAGTGACATGCCCTTTATCTTGACATATCCTGAAGAGCCTGATACTCTGTCTCCTGTTGTGCTTGCAAAAGCCTATTCAGGAGGAACCAGTCCATCTGGATTTGTTCCACCAGAGTATAGTAAGATGCTCCATATGGTGATCCTGAGGGATACACACAAGGAGATCAGAAAGGCCAAGGCACAGGCCAACACTCCAGCACCTGCACCTACCCAGCCCCAATCCCAGCCACAGCCTGAGAACAACAGGGCTTTGGACATGCTGCTTCATATGGTTGGTACTTTCATGCATGGACAAGGTAGACATTATGGTCAAGGGTCTCCTCCACATGGTCATTCTCAGAAAAGTGCTAAACTTGCTTTGGGCAATGGTGAGACTGGGGCTCCCCCACAGACTCCCAAGCAAGCTCCTCTATCTCTTCAGGATATTCAGCCCTTTGAACCCAAGCTCAGGTGTGGCCAGCCTTTTGAAGATCCACCCAAGCAGGAACCCACTGAGCAATCCCAGGCAAAGACCAGCTCTGGAGCTAAGCTCTCCTTGCCACTCCAGGGTGAGACTAAGCAGTCAGATGGCAAGCATGTTGAAGAGGCTGCCTTTGCTGCTTTGAAGAATAGGCAAGCAGCAGCCAAGGCATCAGCCAAGGCATCAGCCAAGGCCTCAGCCAAGGGTGCATGCAAGCCAAAGGCAAAGGCCAAAGGCAAAGCAAAGGCCAAAGCAAAGCCTACTTCACCTGATGCCACCAAAGCAGAAGACCCCAAGCAGTCAGAGATCACTCCTGCAGCCAAAGCTAAAGCCAAAGCTGGTGGCAGGCAAAGCAAAAGGACTGCTGCTGAAATGGAAAAGACTGTGACAGCTGGGATGTCCTATACTTCAGGGGAGCCTGAGGACAGGTGGGAGGGCAAATTGAATAGCTGGACCTCCAAGCACTACAAGCTGGCCAGACAAAGGGCTGCTGATGCTGGTGCAAGTGAAGAGGAGGCCAAAGCTTTTGGTAGCCTGGCCCTGCATGAGGCAAAGGCTGCCTATTTGGCTAAGTTTCCAAAGGAGTAGATTCACACCAATTTTGCCAAGTTTGCAAAGGGGTATAGAGTCACATCAATAGCTTGAAGTGATGTGTTGGGAAAACATGTGCGCAGCATCTCTCATGCAACATGTCTCATGGCTTTATGGCTTTTGTGATAGCTGACTAGCTTGTATGAGGAGACTTTGTTTTTGCAGTGGCTTTGCAGCTTTCATGCTAAGCTTTTCCAACTGGTGCCTGACAAGCCTGTTGCTTTTGCGTGGCATGTACAATGCATTACGCACATCAAAAGGTACATGTCCATGTCATGGAATGCAGCACCTATATTGTTCAAAATGCCACTTCTGCCTGAACTTATTGCACTCATGGCCGAAGAGCCAGCTGACCCTGCCCAAGTGTTGGCAAACTTTCAGAGGCACTGGAGAGACTCATGGCGCATGTTTCTGATGGAGTATTGGGTGGCATATGGAAGAAGGATGTGGAGAGTATCTCTTTACAGTTCAGGGTGGACAGATTGGTTCATGGATGAACAAATTAAACAGATTTTGGATATACCGTTTTGTTGTGGCAATGTTGTTTCACAAATGGTAAGGGGTGCCTACTGTGTATTTAGTTTTCTCAATCTGAGGCTTTCTGCTGAAGACTATCTCCTTAGACTCCAAACAACTTACAGACTTGAAGACAGAGATGTAGATACTGTGCTCAACAGTTTGTACATGAAGTTTGGGCTAACAAGGCCTGTGTAGTGATTACAAAGACAGTACACATGATTTGCTGTGAAAAGACTGACTGCTAGAGCTTTCATGCTCATGCGCATGGCTACATCATTTATCAAGCATAAGCTTCTTTCATGCAATCCTTCACTATGTGTTTGCAAGGCATTGCATGTGTCATTCATAATGTTTTCATGTGTGGGACCAATATCAAAAGCTTACCAAATATAACTCTATGACTAGAACTGCAAGCACTTTTGTCAAGCAGTGTATGTCAATTGGTTTAAGTTTGCACTTAGTGTTGGTGGCTCACAGTTTGTTGCTGTGTCATCCTGTTCACAACATGCACATGCAATCATGTGCTAAGCCTTCAAGCTTGTGGTTTGTGTTCATGTCAAATTCATCATCATATGCTATAGGCCCACAAGGCCTCACATCATGTGTGTCTTTTGAAGTGTTGGCATTTTCAAGTGTTACATGCACCACCTTATCATGGCATACCATGTTTTAGGCTACACATTCAGCATTCTATGCCATGGATGCTAGGGCTTCCAAACTTAGAAGGTTGGAAGGCCTGAGGAGAAACAACCCTCAGATCACAGCAAGTGCGCTCTCAGAAGTGATTCAAGACATTGAACTCAATGGTCTTCCTGACCTACATTCCAGGAAACATGTGGCTGAAGCCAGAGACTACACAGTGAAAGGTTACAATGCATATGGACCTATGCTGAGTACTACCAATGTTGTTTGCAAGGATGGTGCAGAGAAGCCATTATTGTTTGTGAACTTTCTCACAATGTTACATGCTGCATATCAACAAGGTGGTGGACTGCAAGAGTTGGTGGCCAGGACACTGCCCCAACACCCATGCACTGCACAAAAGCCCTGGAGAATCATATATTACAGTGATGAGGTGGTACCAGGAAATGTGTTAAGTGCAGATGTTAGCAGAAAAGTCCAATGCATATACATTTCCTTTATGGAATTTGGTCCAGTTGCCCTCAGCAAAGAAGAGGCATGGTTTTGCATCATGGCTTGTAGATCAAGTTTTGTTGGAGAACTTGAGTCTGGGATGTCCCAAGTGACACAAGTTATTTTGAATTGCATCCTGCGCCCAGATTCCTGCAATCCCAAAGAAGCAGGGTTCTTGTTGAAAGATCAGGGAGGGTGTACAATTAGAATGTTTTATACACTGGGTGCATTCTTACAAGATGGATCTGCGCACAAGTACATATTCAATCTCAAAGGTGATGCAGGAACAAAGTTCTGCATATTTTGCAGAAATTTGGTTACTTCAAAGTCTGGATTACTACAAGAAGATGGATCCAACACCCTAGTGGCAGATGAATGGGACCTCACAAGGATTCAGCAATCCACTGACCAAGACATTGCTGAAACAATATCAAGACTTGAAGAGAAAAAGGCAACTCTTAACAAAGGAGACTTTGCTTTGTGGCAGCAAGCTGTTGGATTCAACTACAGCATCCATGGTTTACTCCACTGCAGGAGCTTGTCCCAAGATGTTCTCCCAATTTATCAGTTCATACATGACTGGATGCATTGTTTCTTGGTCACAGGCATTTTCCAAACAATTATGCATTTGTTGCTGGTGGAGCTTGATGGTATGTTTGGCAATGTGTACCCCACCATTGAGCAATGCCTCAGAACCTGGGTCCTGCCAAAGTCAATGACAACACCTTTGGCATCTTTGTTCTCCAAAAAAAGACAGGTTGCAAATGCGAAGGCAAACACTTTCAAATGCACTGCATCTGAAGCTATAGGTCTTTTGGGTGTTTTTGGATACTTTCTTATGCAGATTGTCATCCCAAATGCAGAGCAATCTACAAAGGACAAGTGTCAGGTGTTCTTTGCACTTGCAGACATCATTGACCTGATCCAGCTGGTACCCAAGGGAAAGATTACCCCTGCTATGGTTGACAGAGCTGTGACGACATTCCTTTCTCTTTGCATATCATGTGGTTTCAAAGAGAATATGCATACCAAATTTCATTGGTGTCTTCACTTTGGCACTCATCTCCAAAAACATGGTCAACTTCCCAGCTGTTTTGTCCAAGAAAGAAAACATAAGGTTGTAAAGCGATGCTTGGCTA
>CAXAMN010005291.1:312019-322664 GCA_963970005.1 Durusdinium trenchii | reverse complement strand
AGCCCCAACGTACCCATGAGCGAAGCTCCGGGTGGTCCGTCCCTATCGCGGCCAGGCGAAACGTCGACGCTACGCAGATTTTCCTGCCCGGCATTACAAATACTGTGTTGCTGTCCCATTGCTATTGACCTTGCCGACGATTGCAGTCGCGTGAGCTGCGGCATTGTTTTGCTTCGGTAGGCCCTCACTTGGGCGCCCGTCCGTCGAACCTCGGGAAAACGACCATCCGGGGCTTGCTCCAACCACCGTTGCGCGAGCACAGTCGCAAACTACTGCATTTGAAGCGCCTCCTGACCGGTCGGAAGGGCTACGCCTAGGCTTCGTCTGGTACAAGGTAGCGCGTTGGCTACCCACTCCACTGAACCCAGTTATTCAGGGTTTCGGTCGCTTGTCCAAGCAAATAGTCTGCAAAGGTCAAGAAGTCCGCAAGCTCGTGTCGGGCTTGATTCAGGGGGCCAATATGGGCGGTATTGGCAAACCCCATGTCTTCGAAGTGTTCAATCATGGTATCCATAGCCCTCAGAGCTGCTACGGCATCACATCTCAGTTGAATTGCCATTCTGTATCGGTAGAGGTCAGCTTGGAATTGCACCAGGGTGGGCTGGCCAATTTTGCCGGACAAAGAAAAGCGGAAGCCCACCCTCCACTACCCTGGAACCAAACTTAACGAAACGTGAGAGACATGTTTGAATGAATGCAAGCTTGTTTTCCATCACTGCAAAACAAGGATGCTCTTAAGAAATAAATAGTTCGTTGACTTCTGCACTAAAAATCACCGGAATATGTCGTTTCTACAAAAAAATCTTCAGTCGCCTAACGACCTGTTACACCTGATGTTCACCTCTGAAACTATCGTCGACTTCTTTGACAACGGTGACATCTCCTCCGCGGTAGGCTCGGTTGGCCCCTCTGTATGTGCTGGTACATGGGTGTTGACTCTTTCGAGGCGAGCTAGCTCACCGCACCAAATACGAAACGCATGTCGACAATGAGCAAGCTCACCTCTGTTTGAACCTTTTTGTCTTCTTCGCGCTGCTGCGACATGTGCCATGTGCGGAATCTAGAGTGGTTTCGAAACGACTGCACTGCACAGGGGACCGGATGTGTCACAAAACACACGTGTTGCAAGGATGGTATCGAGACACTGGAGACGAGGTGTTGGAGGAAAGGGCAAGAGTCTGCGATGGCAGATGTATGGCATGGGGCCTCTTGTCTCCAGAGAGTTAGACAGACGACGGAGAACAGCACTGGACTGGCCAATTGGTCCGTCCGACCTAGTAGAGATGTGGTTGGTGCTTTTCTGGGATATCACGCCCCTGGGTGTCCTCTGCGGCCAGAACGAAACACTTGCACCCACCAGTTGCGGGCTGCTTGTTGCCATCAAGTTGACCGATCGAAAGCTCCCTGACAGGTGCATTCACCTCCACCACCACCACCTCCACCACCGCCACCACCACCACCACCACAAGCACAACTACAACAACAACACCAACAACCACAACGACAACCACAACTCCACCACGCTAGCCACCAGCGCCACAACCACAATGTCCACCACAACCACTACGTGGGTCTTGTGCACCCAGTGTCCCCGACTCGTTTCCGACCACCATTCACACCACAACCACAACAACAACAACAACACCAACAACAACAACAACGACAAGAACACTACCACGACTGCAACAAGCCCTTTGCTTGGGCCCCTGGCCGGCTGTCGGGCGTAAGCCCTTAAATATAGATAGAACCGTCTTCTAGGTGCTGAAAGGAAGTGGTCCTCTTTTGGAGAAACATCTCCCTCAGTCAAAGCAATCAACTTGACACGAATGCACCGACCTTGCGAGGGCTCCTCGGACATAGGTGTCTTGTTGATCAAAATCGGGGGCCTGATACTTCCTGCAGCTCTTTGGCTTCATGTCTTTGCTCTCACTCTCTTGGGAGCTGTGGTTTTCCTCCAATATAAGATCGAATGCAGCCAAACTAATTCCTAGAGCTGCACAAACTCCAACCCCAGCGCGTGCGTCGTCCTGACTCAGCAAGTTGGCTCAGCTGGCTCAGCTCATATTGTGACTTGGGCATGCTGGTCTCGAAGGTTGATCCTGTAGACATCTTGTTGCTGATCTGTCAAAGCAAACACCTGTAAGCTTCCAGTGAACTTGATAGACGTGAAAGGAAAACCTGATTCCTTGATCTGCACATCAAAGCAACATGCGTGCAAACAGCAACTCCAAACAGTCTTGTCAAGTAATCAATCTCTGATGAGAAGAAGATATCGAAATGCTAGGAGGTCTAAGTAGCTTTCAGAAGTACCACTTAAACAGTAAGTTGCTGCTTTCCGTGCGGTAGGCCCGAGCTCGTGCCGCTAAGAAACTGTTTGAAGCCGAGAAAGCCTGCTCAGCTTGTGTCACTCCTGAAGGACAGGCTCTATAGACAGAAGACCGTTCCAAAACGCTTGAGCGTGTTGCTCATAGAAATTGAACGATATATATATAATACAATCTGGGGTCCAACTTGTCCAACTTCTACTACAGTATGCGGCTTTCCGTCAACGTACTTCCACCAACCAAAGGAGGGAGAACAGCTCGACATATTTGGCGCCTGCTTCAACTTCCTCTGGTTTGTCTGCAACGAGCTCAGCACCAACTCGACTCAAACCTGATAGGCAGAACAGTCTGCTTGAGCTCAGTCTGCTTGTGGGATCCACAATAAAATTGTGGGATCTCTGCCAGGGGGCTGTCGCTGCGCCTCCAATTCGGCCGTGCTGGGCAGCGTCTCGGTGGAATGTCAGGCCTCACCAAGACAAAAAACAAGCTCAAAAGAATACCATTATCACACTCATAAAGAGTTGCAACCTATCGAGGTCATGAAAATGTCATCAGTTCTTTGCCCTTTTGCTCAACATAGCTTGCACGTGCTGCTCGTTTGTGCTCCCTTAGGCCGTGGCCAAACTTCTTCCATCTCTGGTAGTCGCTGTGACAGTCGCTGTGAAGCTGGTTCTGCAGGTCTCTTACGCTCTTCCAGGAGGAGGCTGTTGGTCCTGGAAGAGCCAAGTGGGCGACTCCGATTGAAAAAGACACACCCGACCTGACAGTCCGATCTGCATTCATGTAAAATTACACCTGTACGTACATCAATATGGCTACTATGCGTCAAACGAATGACTCAGAAATAAAGAGACTTGTCAATCAATTCATCCGGCAAGGTTGTCAGTGTTTAAGCAAGGTGCTTTTCACCCAAGAGTTCCACTGCTCAAAGGTGCTAGATACACCTGCGTGTGTCAGGAAGAATCTTGCGTGGGGGGGACTCCTGCGACACTCGCTGCGTGCTCGCATTGGATCTGGAGGCCCAGACTTGGGCACTAATGCGCTCATCAAAAGCCGTCCGAAGTCCGCCATGACATGCACAAACCCTACGGATGTTTTGTGATTCTAATGTAATTATTCCTTTAAACAGCCCCTTGGAACCCGTGCAATCTGTGATAGACTGGGTACGGCTACAATTCGTATAATTATTGCGAGCAATCTTCGGGGGTCTTTGGATTTGGATGGGTTTGGCATGATGAATCTATATATACTATGTTGTCTGTCGCGAGACCGCTATCATGTGTCATGGCTTGGCTCAATTTCCTCAAATCCGGGGTCCAGCAGGACCTAGGATTTTGTTTTAGCCAGGGAGGGGAAGATCATAAAACAAGACACATTGACCCACATGTCAATGTCAATGAGTTGTGTTGCTCTTGCCTGTCCCCTGCAAAAGGTGACAGAATAATTGCAAGCCTGTTGATATTTTACAACCGAAACATGCTGGCTGGCCCACTAGGCAAAAGCTCGGCAGGGAAGTGGTAGTGGTTGAGACTGGTTGAAATAGATCCTGCAAATATATGCAAATGCTTATGTCACAATGTCCAATAGAATTCAATTGCAACATGTGAAACATTGTGCAACCATGAGGAGCGTCATACGCATGGCTTCCACCGGCCCACCTCCAGTAGATTTCTGCGCACTGAACTATGGACAAGACCTTGGAGGGACACCATTGCAAAATGTGCATCCCTCCCAAGGTAAAGTGTCTTGAAAAGAGAGACAGAGTATTTCGAGTGTTCTCAATCAGCCGTGGCCAGCTGAGTGCCACTCTCCGTTTGCTATGTCGTGCAATGCACATCAAGGCACTGTGCCAAGCCTGCTTCGAAACAAACAAGAGAGAGAGAGAGAGAACGTTTAAGTAAGTTTTTGAAGCGAAGGATTCTTCAAGAAAGCTCCCTGCCCTCAGGTCAAGAGACGTTTCCTTGAAGAACCCTGGCTGGCAAGAAAATATTATTTCATTAGGTTCATTGGTTCCATAGAAAGAGCAATAGCAACGGCCTCCAACCTAATAGCGATGGCCTCCAACCTATTTTCTCACATAGCTTCCATCAGTTTGTGCTTGGCAGGAAGCAAAGCTGTGCGGCTTCACACTTATGGACTCCACACTGAGACCTGAGTTTTTAGCACTCGAGCCTCTCGCTTGTTCAGCTCATCAATGCCAAAGCACATGTCGGGGTCATCTCGGCTTTGGATGCCTCCTGCCCTTGACACGAACAAGGAGCAGCTAAGCCTGCATCTAATTCTATACAATTTGTACGACTGAAGCTGTTCATATGCATTCTGGCTACAACCCGTTGTCCCAAAAATGATCTTCATCACACCAACGCTCCAAACCGCCTGGCTCGTGACAAGCCGCTTGACAATGACCTGAAACAGTCCAAGGTGATCAAAGCTGTGCTTTTGCCTTGGCACTGCCAGCAATGGGCTTCAAACCAGTCTTCCATCATCTCGTCACCAATTTCCACGAAGTCTGGTCTTGCCTGGCAACTTGGTAAAACGTCTTGAACAAAACGATTAGTTTAAGTTTCCCAAAAATCTAGGATCCAAATCATTAGTAGTATCATTAGTGCAAGCGCTTCTTCAATGAAGCTCCCCTCCGCCCTCAGGCGGGGGGAGCTTACTTGAAGAAGCATGAGCTATCCTGCGTCGTAGGTAGTAGCTACTCAAGCTACTAGCTACCCGAGGTGAAGTCGGTGAAAGTCGGTGAATTGGAGATCCAAGGCCCCAAAGGGAAAAGTACGATACTCAACCACTGGACATCAAAATTGGGTCCCAGCAAATCTCACTAAACAAAAAGCTATTAGAAACAAGTGCCACGCTAGTAGTAACAATGTTTGCTAATAGCAACAAGTGCCGCGTCTTGGTAGTCGGACCCCACAAGCGCAACAGGTCTTAGCGTCTTAGCAGCTCGCGGCTCTTCTCATTTTAAAGCACACCGGTCGGTCTCTTTTTTTTTGGCAAAGGTCACAGTCAAAGGATCACCGGTACGTGCCTGGCAAATGGTAGTTGGTTGAGAGGAGTCGCCGAACCCACATAAAGCAAGACTTCTTTTGTATGCACTGTATAATGCCCCAAAGTACTTGACAGGCACAAACGAAAGCGAGGGAAAGTCGGAGCGGTGCCCCGACAGGTGCTTTTTGTTGACCAACAATGCACGAGATGGTGTCACTCGGAGTTCTTCAGTTTCTCTTATAGACTTGTTTTGCTGTTTTCTTTATGGTCCTTTCTTTGTTTCTCTTTTGCTTTCACGACCTTTAGACAGACCTCTCTTTTACTTTATGTATGTCTGTCCTTTCTTTCTTGACATAAATAATAAATATATATATAGTATGCAAAAGGTTCTCCAGAACTTCCTCGGATTTCGCAGCACCCGTGTGTTTACCCTGCTTAACCTCACTAGTGATGAACAATCAGTCATGGTGGCCACAGCAAGTTACATGCGTGTTGAACTTAGCCCCCCAAATTGTGATCCCAATGCACGTCAACACAATTGATACAATTGTTCATAAAATTAGAGCACTGGGATCCACACAAGCACGTTGCATCTGGTGGACAGCTGACACCATCCACTACTGTAGGCGGTGTAGAAGCCTTTGGCACCATGAGGCCGAAAATTCAGGCATCCAATAGCAACAATGTAGGTAGGTAAATACTACTGTAAATATTCATGGCGAAGGCATGCGAAGGCAAAGAAACTACAAGGAGTCATCCTATCGACCTCATGTACTCCAAGTCTTGACAATGTGGCCAGGTCGCGACAGAGTGGCCTCCGCTGGCAGCGCTCGCGGCACCGCGAGCCATAAAAGAGAGAGCTTTCTGCGCTGGCACGACGTGCACCTCTGGAGTCTTAGTTCCATATGTCCGATGAGTTGTCAACCTTTTCCATGTTGCAAAAAGAAAATCCGTTCTTCATCTTTCTCGGACCTTCCGTTCCATTGGGAGGTGGTTTCGCGTCCTAGTTTTCACCAAAGTTTTTGATGAGGGTGCAAAAACTGCAGCCGCAGGGGCCTCCAAAGGGTGAAAGGCCACCATAATTGTCCAGCGCACCTATGGAAAAGGCGAAACGTTACCGTTAAAGAAAACAGGGAACAGCCAAAAAACATGAAAAGAAATCGTGTGCAAAAATATCGCAAGTCCCAGGTTTACATCAAAACTATATGGTGCAAACACCAAGACTGGTGGCGCGTTGCCTTCCAGCAAGTCGCCGCCATCTTCACAGAAGGAACCACTGCTGACGTGCTGAAAGGTGTCCTCATTCGATGGAACTGGCAGTGTGGCAGTGTGGCAGAAAGAAAGGAACGCGCAAAGGGTCTGTCTGATGGTCAAAGGATTGGAATTATGACTCATGACTGTCATGACCATGCGACGGGCATCTGTGTCATTCTGTGTCTCTGACCCCAATCTGATGTCTCAAATCATCCAAAGACTGTTTCTGACGCCTCTCAGGGGCCGGCTGATTCGCGTTCTGGAGCCGCCTCTCTGAAATTTGCAGAATCCTCCGTTGTGTCCTCCGTGGAATTCTCACCTAGACCTGAAAACTCAGCCGTGTGGAATTCCAGGTCGGCGCAAAACTTGGGGGGAGGGGTCAAGACCTGGAGTCCCAACACCATGTAACGTAGCTTGACCCACAGCCACATCCGTCTTACCGTCTTACCCAAGTGAGTCTGCTGAACTGAGACGAAATACATGACAGTCTGTGCAGCAATACGAACTTAGTTATCCGTGCCACTTCAATAATACCAACTCTGGCGTCGGTCTCTGTCAATCTCTGTCATCTGTTTGGTACACTGATACACGTAACGCATGCTGTGCCATGTTGTTGCTACAACGAATTCCACAAGTCCTAATCATGCGACTCAAACCGGATGTGTGCTGTCAAGCTTCCCTCTGAAAGTCCCTCTGCGTTGCGATGTGAAAACGCAAAGGCCACACAAGCAACCTGCTGATGGTCAAGGGCCAGCAATTGCAATGTCCAATCATTTGGAATCTGCTAGGTGCAAGGGCCACAAAACGCAATTCAATATTCCAGTGAAATACAAGTTCCTTCAGGATCCTTCAGGTTGGCAAATGATGCCAAATGCTCAAGATTGTGGTCAGAAAACTCAGGAAGAAAACACAAACCCCTACATTGAAACAAAACAAAAGTGATGACTACTGGCTTGTGAAGTTGGAACCTATCTGAGGGCGCCAGCTGGTGCCAGCTGTCAACAAAAAAAAATCCGAAGACCCATGAACCTTCATGAACCTTTATGAACCTTCAACCGCAAAAGAAACCCTGCAAACTCTGCAATAGTTCTGCAAGAACTCTGCAAGCAAAACTAGCTGTGCTGCTGCATCAATAAGAATCGAGGATTGTATGCGCACTTGCGGTCAATATAACAGTTTTAAGTGCAGCTCTGTACTGTGCCTCTGTCCCTGATGTGCTTCTCACTTGCAGAGCACCGCCCCATTGTCCAGTGATGTTCTGGTGCAAGGGCCTGCTGGCCGAACAACATTATGAGCGCTAAAATGACAATGTCGAATAAGCGCACAAATGTTCAATGTGCAATGGCCGTGCATAGAATCTACATGTCAGTTTGTGAAATGTGGTGCATAAGCACACACACAGCAAGCTGGAAGTTGTTGTTGGAACACCGCCACAGTGGTAGAAATGACCGGAATTGGATCATATGGCTTAACATATACATATACCTGAGAAGGGAGGGGACGAAAGCCAGCCACCGTAAAAGATATCAATATGGCTATGGGGGGTGATTGCGAAAGCCCTGGTGAGCTCCCCACCTCTTTTCCTATCACCTCCCCCCACTATGCCCAGCTTGTACATGAACTCCCACTCCATATGGGGTGCCCTTTTGCGTCTGGTCAACAGGCCTCTTCACCATAAAAAAAAAGGGCACCCCCAAGCAACTCAAAGCTTGCCCGCTGCATTCTGTTCCCTCCCTGTTCTCAATGATGTTCTCTTTCCTGCCCTCAACGGACCACAGCATTGCATGAACTCGCACTCCATATGGGGTGCCGTTTTGCGTATAGTTGACAGGCGTCTTCACCATTAAAAAGGGCGCCCCCAAGCAACTCTAACATTTCTTGCAAATACTCTGTTCCTACCACGTCCTAAGCCTGTCTTCCACCTTCCCCACAGCACTCTGGCTCCTCACAGATCATGTCTTAAGAGACACACAAGTCCCTTGAGGGGTTCCAACCACTTGTCGCATCCCGTTGTCCCCTCCTTCCTATCATTGACATCAACTCTCACCCCTGGTAGAAAACAGCTTACATTGCCTCCTGAGCCCCTCGTGATGCTGATGATGTACTGCTGGCCGTCAATTACATCACCGGCATCACAACACCCCCAAAAACTACTCATTTTCACTACCAAGTGGCCACCTCTTTTTTTCGCTCTCCCCCACCAGGCTCTGGGTTCAACTCTCCGAAATTGGCCACCTCGCGACCACCCCCCGACACCCCCTTTAACTCACTGCGTTCGCTCCCCTACCTTAAGCCTAGCACCTTCGTGATATATATATATATATATGCAGTTTCATAAGAATCATTGCAGTGCTGGCCTTTTCACTCGTGCTGCAACACGGGCGGGCAAAGGGCAATCTGAAATGGCATAAGTCCCTGCGTCACCTCAAACTGCTGAAAGGCTGGCGGTTTAGAGGGACTTTTCCAGACTGTTCCAGCTGTCGATAGGAAATATGCTTCTGCTTGGTCTCGTTTCCAGCTGCCGGTAAGGTCTGCACACTGCCCAGGAGACCGACATGTTGGTGAAGATTCGGATGAATTCCCTTTGGACCTTAGTTCGGTATAGTTCGGTTCCAATTCGACCGTCTTCGATTATCTTCAAAGCCTTCATGTCGTCACTTATTGGCGCAAGTCTCTTCACCTTCATCCGTTATCATCGGTTCTCAAAAATCTCTAGCCCAAGGTGCAGAAGAAGCGGCTGAACGGTGAACATAGTGTTTCGTTGACACCGTGAGTCGCGGAGGAAGTCGCAGCAAACATCATAGCCACCAAGGCGTTCCTTGAGGTGGAGCCGCGGGGCTGCGGTTCGATTCCAGAACGCCTCTCCCCCGTCTTTCCTGCATGAAACCAACAGCTACAGTAATAACTCCATCTGAATCTGAAGAACGTGTATTTGTAAGTTGTTGCTGTTTCCCACCGCTGTTTCCACGCTTGACAGGTGAACCTTGCAATGCAAGCACGTTGCGCCAAGTCTCGTCACCACGGTAGTGAACCGTGCTTCCGTTCTTCAAACCGAAAGCAAAAGTCCAGCTCCCGCCATCCATCAACAAGCCCTCATGGTCGAACTCAACATCCACCTCACATCTGCATGTCTCTCAATGAGCACGAAGCCATGCGATTGCATGGGGACGAAATGACACACTCCATAAAGATTCCTGGAGGGGAAACCGCATGGCTCCCTGTCCAATCAAATTGGTGTGACAAGTGATCAATTCAAAAAAGCATCAGCCAGCAGCTAACGTGTGTTCTGGACAACAGATTGTTCTTCGCACAACCAATGACTAATGCGCAAACTGGTTTGCGAAGAGTGTCGTTTCTAAAGCTGTCATTTGCTGCGGCTTGCGTAGAAAGCTCTTGTTTGGATGTGCCTTTGAAAGTGGCAGCGTGTGATCCACTTTGTGTGGGGAAGTCAGACTGGTTGAAGATTGAATGCCCAAAGACTCAAACACAGTCCCTGCAAGTTGACTTGTTTGCAACTATAATGAAGGGAGTCGACACACGCAATCCGATCGGCACCTGCAAGTAGGGCCAGTCATCTTGAAGCTGAACCTGCTCGGTTCAGCTGAGACGAGGCTCGTGGGGTTGGAGCATTTGTTGCCCGATTGTTGTTGCTGTTTGCAACAGTTTGCAATCAGTGCAGTCCGCATGGCATGATGGGCATGATGAGTTTCATGCAGTGTTGTAGGTGTTGTTCTGGGACACAAATGTTTCAGAGCAGTCTCAAATTCTGTATATTATACACACTACAAATATCTTCAAATCATTAATTCCTGCAGGAGTGTTCCTCGCATAGAACGCAGAAACCGACATCAGCACAGCAAATCCTCACCACTAGACATCATCATAAAATGCACTCAAATTTCGTGCAGAATCTCAGGTCTGATCTTTCTTGATCATATAAACATTATATATATATACAAACGTATGGATCAATCTATAAACTATGACTATAAAATCTATAAACATCTTGCACTTCGGAACAATACACTCGGTCGACGTCTGATTCGGTAACCAAACGGTCTGATTCGGTAACTATG
>CAXAMN010005291.1:282008-297019 GCA_963970005.1 Durusdinium trenchii | reverse complement strand
TGACTTTGTATTTGAGGTGAGTAAGCTATCGCTCCCTCACTGTATCTGGTAAAGTTTACCCGTGGGGTGCTCAGCTACCAAGAGTTAATGCCCAACTCACCAAAGGCTGCCCACACCAGATGTAGGTCTCTACAGAGGTTCAATGTGACCTCCTGCTGGGCAGAGTCCAGGGTTGGAAGGATTCTGACTGGATCACATGGGTCAAGAATCACGCCCAGCAAAAGCCAACTTGGGGCAGGTAATGCAAGCCCAGCATTTGTGGAACCCATGGAAGTGGACAGTGTAGATTTTGTGGCAGGCGTGGCAGGCGCAGCATTTTTGAAGGGGAAAGTGCTGATTTTGTGGCAATGGTTGATATGGGATTGGAATTGGCGGTGTGAAAGAACCCATACAACTTAATCTCAAGTTTCCTTGCTTGCTGTGGGTTTGTTTGCTGTGAGTTTGGTTTTTCTCGGAACACAAAACCTCAGGAATCTCAAACATCAAGGAATCCCAACACCTCCTTTTCAAGCCTTTGCTTTAAGTTGGCAAGCGCGCAAAAGTGGTATCTGTGAATTACTTACAGGGTCTTTGGGAAACTACTCCGGGCACATCAATGCTATAAATTGTGATCAGTGGTCTGTGTGGTTTTGTCAGAAGGCCCTTCTCGCTGAAACTGATGTTGGTGCTGCGCACAGTGACTAGGACACCCTGGGTCCCTGCTTAAATTTGGAAGTGATGAATATATAAATCTAAGGGGTTGCCAAGGAATAGGATTCCCTGAGACCACGTTAAGCTGTACGTGCGCGCTGCATATGTCGTCATCACTGTGGCATGCGAAACTAAAAAACACACAGCACATGTGGCACAAGTGCACAACTCTCACACGCAGTGACAAAAGTTCCAACTCCAGAAGGTGCAAATGGTTTTTTTGCAGGGCGACAGGCATGAAACTCTGGAAACACCTGCTGCGCACTTTCCATGTCTTGCGCATGGAAAGACATAAAGAATTCACTCGCTGTGGCTGCAGTCACAGTCCATCACAGCATCACATTCCACGTCCTGATCCTGCAGCAATCCGGGATTTCAATCTGCAGGTGGAAATTACTAAACTACAAGTCACATGATGATGCGCTGACTGGAATGGAAACATACAACTCCTCTGGGTTTGTTTCCAATTTGGAAAAACATCCAAACAACAGATTGTGAATGATTGCGACACAGAAAAATCAGAAAGGAAAAAACATGACTGCATGGCATGCCGGTGGCATGACCTGAGACCTGAGCAGCCTGAACAGAGAGCAAAGTGTAAAGACTCCGGCAGGCAGTCCGGCACAAACTTGTTCCTTCTTTTTCCAGAACTTCACGATTCACGCCACCCCACGGCGTGGTCAAATCATATTGTCAAATCTAGCGCAGCACGCAAGCCATCTATTGGCTCGTAGGCTGGTAGCACTGCTCAAACAGTGTTGCATTTTTTCCCCATTCAACCTATACAGGAGGCATGACCTTCATGCCAGCCTCCACAACCTCCTTCAAACGGTTGCCTTTTGGCAAGAGATTCGAAAACATCTGCAGGGAATCAGTGGTGGCTTTGGCAACCAAGGAGTGTCGAAATCCAACCACCGGAGCGCCGTTTTCAGCCTTCTCCCAGACCAACCAGCAGGCTGGTACATAGAGAAGGCTCCCAGGGTGCTGGATCACCGGCACGATTTTGTCCTCAACCTTCTTGGCGACAAGGTCTTCCATTTTGGCGAACTTCCATGCATGGAGCACATCTTGGATGGTGTCTGGCTTTGACGGCATGCAGTGATCGACCCAGTCCTCCAAGCTGATCACGAAGACTTTCCGGACACCGCTCTGGACAAAACGGACTTGGGCAAAGCCTTTGTCCTCAATCCCAGTGTATTCCATGGCTCCAGTGAACCCGAACAGGGCAGAGTGCAGAATCGGCTTCAAGGCTTTGGCCTCAGGACCCTCGTCTGGCACTTTAGCCTGGATCGTGGAAAAAACCTTCTCGAAGAGGGCGCTGACATGCTTTTGGGCATCTCCCACAACAGGACACTGGGCACGCCCTGTCTCCTTGCAGACTTGCGTGCCCTGGAACTGGTTGGTGAAGTTCACAAGTTGGCATTTCACGTTCACATTGTTCTCCAGAAAGTCCTTCAGTGGAGCATACTGCTTGATGAAGAAAGGGTCCTTGCCACTCACCTTCTGCAAGTCCTTTTCAAACAGCTCAAAGGTCTCAAAAGTCTGGATCTCGCACATGAACTTGTTCATTTCAGTGGTGATGAAAGTGGGGATGAGCTTTGCCCCGCCGCTCCCACGGCCTTTGGCAGCAGCGGCAGCCTCATCTTTGGCCTTCTTCTCATTTTTCTCAGCAGTTTTTTTGGCCTTCTTGGCAGCGGCCTCTGCTTTCTTCACCTTGCTTTTCACTGCATTCTCAATATCCTTTGTGCTCGACTTCAAGGCACTTCGCAGCTGGGAGTGGACGGCGCAAGCGTTCTTGATGTCAGAGCTGGCAGCTTCCACATTCTCAACCTTGTCAGCAGACAGGAGCCCTTTGAGCAGCTTGTCGAAGTCTCCAATCACTGGGAGCTTTCGCAATTGCTCCTCACTCACTGGCAGGAATTTCAATTTATCTTGGTAGGTTTGGAGATCTGCCATCCAAGTACCAGCATTGTCCTTGTTGAGAGACTTGAGCAATTGCGATCGCACTTCCAAAATTTCAAAAAAGTGCGACATGGAGTCCTTCTCTGTTGCATACTTGCTAAGTGTGTCCTCCGCAGACTTCAAGGCAGCTGAATGATCAGTCTCACAGGCCAGAATCAGCTTCTTGCTTTTCTCATAGCAGCCAGCACGAAAGCGGACCAAATCCTTCTTCGGTTTCCTGGTGTTGTCATCAACTGGTTCATCCTCTTGTGGGTCAGATTCAGTGGCCGGCATCGATGATGATGAAGCCCCAGTGGCAGCGGCAGCAGCCTCGACCCCCTTGTCTGGACTCCCTCCAGGCTCCACAGACTTTTTCAGTTGAGCATAGTACTTCATCAAGTCGGCCCCTTCTCGGCTGCTGGTCTTCCGAGACTTGGCCTGATTCTGGACCTCCTGCAAGCGTTGGACGACCACTCCAAAACAGATATGCACTTCACTGGTACAGACACTAAGTTGAACTCTGAAGTTAAACATAAATCTTATGAGCGGGTCAAATTGTCAATGTGAATTATGTGTCACCTGAAAATTGAAAGAGGAAAAGTGACACAATGATGAGACATGCCAAGAAAATGACACCGCTCCTCTTTCTCGCCTTTGATGTCCTCCTTCAGCCTGTAGTTCTCTACAGGAACGAGGTACCTCTTCTCAAAGTCCTTGCGCCCTTTGAAATCGTGGTCTGAGTTGTTGAGCTCCATCTCAGCCCACTGCGCAACAGCATCCTTGCCCGTCAAGCCCTTCTCCTTGATGTGCTTTTCAAAGTCAGGGAAATCCATGTAGACTTCCTTGACGCCGTCCACAACTCGCTTGTCAACGTAAACGACTTTCAAGTAGGCGACCCAATCCATCTTTTCCCTTGGAACTCCCTGCCCCTTGGATGGGCATTTTGCCTGGTAGTGGGCCATCAAGTGCTTCAAACCGGCAGTCGTCTTGGTGAGCCTCTTCCAATCATCCAATCTCCCCTCAGCCTTGGCGGAATTCAAGCAGGTGTTCACATCCTTCTTGCAGCTTTTGCAGTAAACGAACTTGGGGACACGTGGCTCTTTCTCACATAGAGTGCACAGCTTTTCTGCCTCCTTCTCTTTGCCAAGAGATTTCCGGGCCCGCTTGTTTTTCTCTGATTTTGGAGAAGCGCTGGCATCACGCTTCTTTCCACCATCACCCTCTTGTTTCTTCTTGTCAAGATCAAGACTGAGCATGTCTTCGTCTTCGCCACTTTGGAAAGAAAAGCTGATGCCCCCATCCTTCTCATCGCCAGCAGCAGGCTTCAATGGCGGTGCTGCCTCCGCTGCATTACTGACTTCGACCATGGCCGGACTTGGAATTTGGCAGCCTGGCGCCAAACTCGAGGCTGTGCAAGGTTGAGCTTGAACAAAAAGAATTGGGCAAATTCAAAACAGATCTCTGTCAAAGCTCATTGATCAGTCCAGGTGATCGAGGAATTTGCTTGCACAGTACAGCGACATTGAAAGTTGCATGAAGACTTCCTGTGGCAATTACCCATGTGATGTGGGCAAAGAAAAAAATGCCCCAAGTCAGCTCCCCCAGTCCTGACAATGAAATCTGACCACCCTACCCCCTCCGAGAAAGAAAGCACTTGGACAGCAACTTAATCTTCTCAAAACATCTCAAAAATCTTCTTGAAATTGCTATCAGCAAGCCTTTTCCAGACAGGTTTTGCGTTGCGACTGAAAGTTTATAGGCTGTGCCTCAGCACATGAGCAAAGGCACTCTGGAAGCTTTGCTTCCCAAGATTTAATGCAGTTCCTGACTCTGACTATCTTCAATCTCAGAGAGGCTGAGATTCCTAGACATTGGTCGAATGAGCAGGGCAGGTTGAAACTCGGCGCTGCTCATTGCATACAAGATCATGGACGCCAGAGTCGGCACGAACATGGCATTTCCAATTAATTTGTGACAATCTCCAGCAGACAAATCTTGCTCGTAGAACTGTTGAAATCCACAAGCATACGGCGACTGCAAAGCCTTGTGCACAGGGAACCCCTGCGCTGCAAATTTCTCTGCTGGCAGGGCATGACGGCCATGGACCAAGCTGAAAATGCAGCCATGGCGCACCAAGGTTGGCCATAATTGACCAGCTGACATGAACCCAATGTTTTGATCAAGGTCGCAAATGTAGGCAGGGGGCCGATCAGAGCAACGGGCTCCTTGTGAATGCAGGTCGGCGTACATACGTTTGTGCTCTGTGACCAGCTTCTGGCGATTGGGAGGGTAGAGTTCCTCCCATAGCACGTCTGCTTGCTGATGCCGGGACTGGGCCAAAGCTCTTTTTTCCTTCACCACATCTGGGTCATTGAGATCCAAAAAAATAAGTGGTCCCCATCAAGATGGAGTGTCCTTGTGAAGATGCCCTCATACTCCTCCACACTCCCCATGAACGTGACTTTGGACCTCAAAAACCCAAGGCGCCACATCCTTGGCCTACCAATAGGCCAGCCATGCATCATAGGACCAGGCAGGTCAAAGAACACCAAATGGTACAAGTCTGACAGGAAAGATTCAATGCTGGCACGTGGAAAGCGCTTGGCGGACTCAATCACCAAGATCACAGGTTGCTTCCGCCGGATGTGACAGCACCAAATAAAGAAGGGCCTCATGCTTGTATGGCCAAAGCCCTCGTGCTTCCCCATGATTGACCATGCGATACATGTAACGCCAGCCACCAAAAGACATTCTTGCCCTTCTGGAGGTTGTTCAAAATCCAGCTTGCAGTCCTGCATGTGCTGCAAGCAAGCATTGTCATCATTGAAAGCTGTCTTGATGTTTTCCTTCAACCACGTTCCCATGTACTCGTACCGTTCACCTCGCTGCTTGTTCACTTGTTCCTTCTCCTCTTTGGTCATCCCAGAAGTGACTTGGGGCAGATTTGTCTCCAAGGAGTCTAAATGGCTCTCAGCAAGACTGGTCAACCACCCGTTCAAGTCTTTAAAGCAATGGGCAGGTTTCCTGTCAGGTCGTGTTCCCAACGTCAAGCTTTGACATGTGGCGTCAGAGTCACAGCTGTAAATGAAGTCATGCTTCAACTCCTGACCAAGGACTTCCTTCAAAGCAGTGTCCAATGCAGCAAAGGCGACCTCTTCAGTACGCAAGCCACTGTAATCTGAACCAACATGCCACATCTTCTGCAAAGCAATCATGAGCCTCCGCTTTCGGTGCTCATCCAAGCACACTGCACGCACCATGTCAGTAGGCCACTGGAAGCCTTCTTGCAGAGTTCTTGGTCCAGCAAAAGCCGAAGGTGCTGATGAAGTGGCTTGGCTCTCTGGAGCCTTTGCTACCTTTGCTTTGGCTTTGGGCTGGCGTCCGGCAGGAGCACTCTGAGATCTCTTCATAGCTCTAAAGTTGAGAGTGGGTGGAACAGTTCCTGAACCCAAAAACAAGTGTTTGCAGAAACCTTTGCAAGCTCATGCGGGAGTCATGAGAAGAGTAGAAGTGTTTGTAAACAAAATGTGGTTTCTAAAACTCCTGTTCTGCTCAATGGTCTGTACTTGAGCACGGGCAAGCAATGAACATTCCATTGACAATTCTTGCCAAACATATGAAACAAAAATCAGTCTTTTGAATCAAAGGCTCGCTGGAAGTGATGCATTCGATTTCTAAGAGCATGAGCTCACAACATGAAAAGACAGCAGCACAAAACACACAACCCTTTCTGACCTGTTTTTACGATGGCTACCAACATTCAAGCAGCAAACCTACACACCTAAATAAACCACATGTTTGCTTGCAGATCCAGCACAGTGCGGGCGCAATGCAATGCAATGTTTCTTTTCCATTGGCCAAAACATTCACGCTTGTCCCTTCACTTGCTCCTATACACTAAGGTGGTTGGCAAGCAGTGCTTGCAAGGGCGCAAAGCTTTTGTTTGTTGGCCCAAATGAACACACCCCTTCTTATGGTATATGTGACTGCATGGGTTGCAGAAAAACTCAGAAGGTTCTCCCAGGACTGTTGCAGGCTCGTCAGCAGAGTTGTTGGAGGTAGGCGAAAGCACTGTGGTGTTGCCACACTTCGGTTGGCGCAAACTTGCTCTCCAAAAAGAAAAAGAAGCCCCGGCGAGACACCCCAAGCCGAACACGAGGATGATAATGAAAATGAAAGCTGCCAGCAAAATCAAATCCGCTGCATCCATGAATGGAACACTGGGGCCAACCACAACTGTACTGGGGAAGGGCTGCGCTTTTCTTGTAAACTGAAGCCAAAGCAACCCACCAGCTGGCTCAAACAAGTCACAACCACTCTCTCATCTACTCATCATTATTCATTCTCTGTCAAACAAACACTCAAACAATCACGGGAAAAGGGCGCCCTGAAAGGAGTAGTTGCTTTATCCCACAATTGTACATAGGTACATAGGTGTATTTTTGATATTATCGTGTTCCTCCCCTGTGAGAAGGACAAAAAACCTTTGGGCGTGCTGTTTGCTGAAATTCTGCAGAAATCGTACAAAAAGTAAGGAAACTTGAAGTCTTTGACACTTTCAGTGGTTGTGCTTTAAAAAATGTGAATTTAGTGCTTGTTTGTTTGCTTTCTTGAACTTGTTGTTAGTTGTGTCTCAGAATGGAGTGAGAGCTTTCTGGTGGATTTTTCACTTTCGAGGACTTTCGAGGACTTTCGAGGACTGTCGAGGGCTGTCGAGGACCTTCGAGGACTATCGAGGACTATCGAGGAACGGACTGAAATCATATGAAAAACATTAAAAAAATAAAGATTTTTGATCACAAGATATATCAACTGAAATATGGCGTTGGGATGTCAACATGATTGCCACTTCGCGAAAAATCACTGAATGCGATCGATTTCAAGCAAATGAACGCCAACAAGCGGAAATCGACCAAAAAACAGAAAAAACTCGTGAAACACCTGGAATGCCTGGATTTCGATCAAAACATTGGAAAAACCACTTGCCTCAAGGATTTACCAATTTAGATGCCTTCTGCCTTCTGCAAACTTGCAAACACAAAAGGAAATTGGAAGCACAGAGAGTGACTGAGTTTGAGAAGCTGCCAGCCTTTTCACACAATGTGGGAAACGCTGCCTCTATTCTACGGGGCTGTATGTACGCAAGCAGCAGTAAGAATCACTCAGGCTTGGACTCACTGCGAGATTTGTCCCTCTTCCGCTTCCGCTGTTTTGAACAGGATTCCAAGAGATCGACCCTGCCGCCCAGTCGTCTGAGATGACCATGAAACTCGCTCTGCAAATTCCTCAGCAGATCAATGAGGTCCCTCTTCTCATCACAGTAGGCGCCGCAACCGCAACCGCCTGGGTTGCTGTCAGATGAGTCTGACGGCGACACTGCCGCTGCACTCTTCTTCTCGAGCTGAATGGTCAAACTCCCCTCCAGGTGGATCTGAAGCGAGCCTTTCAGCTCGATGCTCATGATGGCCAGGGCAGCCAGGCTTGTCGCACTTGATCCAACATCAGCTACAATTACAAAGCAATCACTTCTTTCAAATGTGCATTGCCATGTCCAACATGTTCAATTCACGACAAACTCGAAAAAGCAATCCTCCTGGATTTGCCCCTCCGACATCTCTGGAAGCTGTGGTTGGTTTGTTTGGCGAGAGACTGGTGTATTTTCCGGAGTTGGAAGGAACTCACACCGGCAATCGAAGCTGATTGGCCGCGCTTGACAGATTTCCTCCGGGGTGAGAAAAGGCTCGATATAACACAAGTAGCAACTTAAGCAGCAGTACTCCATCTTGTGAATGGCACGAAGAGCTCTCAAAAGCCACGCTGTGACACTTTACCACGCCTCCTTGAGCCATGAAAAAGAGACCAAAAGATGTATCTTCTGTATGAACAAGTGAAATTGCAACATGCATTCCAAAACCAAACCCTCACAATGAAGCCCAAGCGCATATGTGTTTTGCACGGTCAGTCGCTGCCACTAGTGTCGTCTGTGGAAGAGCTACTTGACGATGTTGAACTGCTCTTTGCTATGGCATTGTTTTCACTGGAGCTGGAAGAGCTAGACTGGACATCACCTTTCTTCTTTTGTGTGCGCGCTTTTCCCTTAGCTTGTGGTTTATCTTTGGCAGGTTTCGACTTGGCTGCTCGGCTGGCTTTTGCTTTTGGTTTGGCACTTGAGCTAGCGGCAACTGCGTTCAATACGCTCTTGGGGCGTTGGTCTTCCACCTCTTGGTCTGATAGCAAATCTGTTTCAGGTCGGTATGATATATCCATGGACTTGGCTAGGTGATCATCTCTAGTTTCGCAGGCAAGGCCTTCGAGCGCCCAAATCTTGAGGCGCTTGATCACCATGTCTTTTGTTTCTGGGGTGAAAGTCATTGACTTACTGCATGTGGTGGTGCTTCCCCATGAATATTTGACCCAATGAGCTCGGTTCAAACAATCCACTTGGAACGCTGGTCCGTTCTTCCGGTATTTGAATGAAAGGGCACCCCACTTGAAAGACTCTGCCAGCTGAAAGCCACGAATCCCTGTTGCCCCACTGGCACAAGGGCTGGAAGCTGGTTCCTTGGCTGGTTCGTTGCAAGAATCTGGTATGTCACTACCTGCTGTTGCCTTGTGTTTCTGCTGCTTAAGCTGTGGAGCAGGAGGCGCAGAAGGCTTATCTATACTTGTCTTTGCGCTGGCACTGGCAGCTTTTTTGATTCTTTTTGCAGAGGGCTCTGTCAAGCCCTCTGCATCTCCATCGGCTGAAAACACGAATGCCTCATGCTTGTCCGAGTCTTGCAGCGTACCATTAAGAATCTTGCAATAGTACTTGTCATCTTTGAGGTGTGGAATGGTAAAGACATGGTGGCGTTTCAAGAAGTCAATGAAAGCAACATCTGACAACCCAACCAAGATAGCTAGATAGCTGTGCCCGACAGACTGGCGACCTGCATTTACATAGAAATACTTTGGCGGCGCTTTCCAAGCAGGAAATTCAATGGGATATGGATCTGGACATGGGTTGGCTTTTGATTTGCGCCACTCAAAAAGCTGCCAATCGGCTTTGCGCAATGCAAGGAGGAGAGCTGATTCAGATCTTTCAGTTATTGGCAGGTCTTTTTCTAAGTCCACCAAAGTCTTTGGCTTTGAGAGCTTGAAACCTACTCGAAAAGCACCCACTCCAGAGGCTGCAATTTGCCACATAGAGGTGGATGGTGACTTGTACACCAGGCCTTGCTTTGCAAGCTCTTCCAAACACTGAATTTGACTCTCTGGCAACCCACTATCTAAAAGACCTGTGACTGTCCCTGGAAATGCGTTTGCTCGCACTAATGCATCAGCAACCTCTTCAAGGTCCTCTGCAAAAGCTGGGTCTTTAGTGGTGACACGGTTTTGGTCGAAACAGCATTGCACTTTGGCCTCTCTTTCCCATATCTGTACACTCGCGAACCCTCCTTTGGAGATCACTGAAACAGAATTAGCACTTGGAGCATCTGGGCAACAAGAAACAAGCATTGAGGCATCTGGAGAGCCAAGGTTTGAAACTTCCCATACTGGCAAAATGGAAACAGCAATGTCAGTCCAATCCAAATCCAAAAGCCGGTCTGTTTGTGGCAACTTCAGTCTGGTTGGTCTTGTGGGCAAAATGCGAAAAACAAGGGGCGCATTTTCTTCTGCTGGTTTGAGCTCCATGCCAACCCCGCCATCTGCACTGAAATCAAACAACAAATCGGCATCTTTTTCATCATCACCTACGGTCAAGGAAACAGCCGCAGGTTGTGAATGCGCTTGCACAGCACTGGCCAAAGACTTCAATCTGAATGAGCTGTCTCGGTCGATTGAATACAGATTGCTTGGCTGATGAACATCCAGAAGCTTCTGGAATGCAGCTTTCTCTTCGAAAGAAAAATTGCCAGCAGCACCCTTCACTTTCTGACCATGACCAGCGCCAGGATCGTCCATGCTAACCACACCGGAAAGGTTCATGAACAAAGCAGTCGAGTCTACATGATACACTACCCTTTTTACTTCTTTGGCATGTTTCTGGGTTGAACCCCAAAGCATACAAGAATCGATGCCTGATCTTTCTTGCACAACACCTGCAACTAGGGGAGCCAAATCCGGATGACCTGAAACCCCCATGGTAATTGATGCCTTCAGTGGGTGGTACAAATCTTCAGCAAACTGGGCAAGGTCCTGAATCAAGCTGGGTTTGGTCTTGGATAAATGCACCAAAAGAGGCATGCGCTCAGCCATGGACAAGAATACTGGACCTGCATTGCTTGCCTTTTTCAAAGTCTTGTGCAGCACAGCATGCCTTCCCTCGATGGCTTTCTCAGACAGAGGAATGAACTTAAATTTTGCAGCCACACACTCAAGCTCTGGCAAGTCTTTCAGAGCGGCGCCTCGAATGAATTCTCTCAGTTGTTGGCTTAGCTGAGAACCTGGCTTGAGCAAGGCCTTCGTCCAAGCATGAGCACTGGTCTGCTCTTGTTTAGAAAACGATGCCCACAAACGCAAACAATTTGCAGCTTCTGCTCTTGCGACACTCTCATCAAAATGCCCTAAGCAACACAGTCTGTGAGGTAAGTGTGTCCAGCAAGCCGTTTGCATGATCAAACTGAACGTAAGGTGCTGGCGGGCAGCCTCAAAGTCTTCCAGAATCCAAGAACGGTCGGCGTCACTGCAAGCAAGGGTATGTTTCAGAACCACTTCAGCAGCTGACAAATTTACCAACTCTTCTAGGAACAGGGCAAACCTTTGTGCGGCCAGTTCTGGTGCCCGGAAGTTTTTCAACGGGCAAGGCATGTGGCTGAAAACTCGCATCCTTTCAGCAGCTTTTGGATCAGAGTGGCAAGGACAGGATTCAAACCAGTTCTCTATGTGCCCAATCAAACCGGAAAGAGAACTCACCATGTGAACCCAACCCCAAAAAGACACTGACAACACAGCTTCACTTACTTTGTCAAGGTTGGCACCTTCCAAACGATTGTCTCCGAAGGCATTGTCAGGAGCTGCAGGCATAGCTTCCTGCTGCCTTCTTGGCTGTTGAAAATTCATTCGGTCAAGGTTCCAGAATCTGCGCAATGGAACCTCAAGTGGCAGAAGGTCTGCGCAAACTGCTGCAAGAGTCCCAAACCTCCACTTGACAACAGTATGGGAAAAAGATTGAAACAAAGGAGCAAAGGCTTGTGCGTCTGGAAAGGGCTCAATACAGGTTGCCAGAAAACGTTGCCTTGAAAAGTTCTGATGCAAAAACTGAACCAATGCTGTGAAGCCTGCCCTGGTCTTCGCTTCAAAGTTTGGCATTGCGCTCAACATGTTTCTGGTTGCATTGTGGACTATGTGCAGGCATCCTGGGATTGGGAGTGAACCCTGCAAACACAAAATGTGGGGCACATCATCTTGCGTTTGTTCTGGCTCTGAGTCCATATCGTCTACATCCATACGAAAAGCTGGCACTGACAAGTATGGGAACAAATCATGAAATGCAAAACTTGGAGCCTGCGGGTACCCAGCCTCGGTTCCACGGTCAGATGTGATTGCACACACAGCTGAAACCATGCGGGCCAGGAGCTCTGGCCCTCCTGTCTCAAGAAACATGGAATGGTACAAGGCATGCAATTGATGCATCATGTCTGCCCGACCTGAACCCAAACCGACTGGTGGCAATGGATGGCGATTTACAAAACTGGCAATCGACTTTGCCAGAGTTTGTTCAAGCTCTACCTGTTCCTCTTGCAATGGAAACCCTAGGGTAAGTGAGGCCTGCAATTCCAAGGCATGGCAAACCAAATCATTGGCAAAGCGAAATGCAGGCTTCAAGTTTTCCTCTGCAATCCATACGTACTGGGACATTAGCCAATTGTAACCCCCCTGTGGAGAACTGTCGACAAGCAAATGCAACAGCCCACCTGGATTTCCAAGCGGATGGCGATGCGCATGCTCTTTTTGCATATACTTCATGAAGGCCATATCTAGGAAAAAACGTGCCTGGGTCAAAACACTTCTTGACGGCAAGGGCAAGGTTTCATCCTGGATGATTTCCTCAAGAAACCCATGGCGGGTTTTCGGGTACAAGACTTTCAAAGAATTCAGCAAAGCATCTCGCAACACCCCATCACTTTTCAAATCAAAAGCAAACCAAAGTGTTTGCAAAAGGAATGCAACATTGTACCGGCCACCTCCACCTTTGAAGCCAGCCTCCAAAGCGCTGCCTGCAGCAATTTCCTCCAACAGAGCTGCCTGCGTTCGACAATCCTGGATGGCAATTTCAAATCGTGACTGCTGGTCCTCTCTGACAAAGCTTTTGCCATTAAGAAGCATGTCAGCCCAATCTGAGATGTCATCACCCAAGTTCTGGAACTGGGAAGGACCAAAAATTTCAATTCCATTTGTGACTGGCTTGCATATAGTCTGGTTGCGAAAAATATTGGCCCTAGTCCTACCTGACTCAATTACTGCCCTGCTTTCTTTGTCCAACAAAGCGCTGCACCCAGCACTCCACTGAAAATTCGCTGGCAAAGACACGTCTGCCCATTGACCATGAGCAGTAAGCAAAGCAATTGGGGCCCACAACTGCAGGCTAGTGCTCACTTCCACAAGATGTGACCGCCCAACACTTGCCAACCTTTGCTCGAGAGAACATGTTTGTCCTGCTATGGGCTGGCGAAGCAACACTCTGACATGGTCTGGATGCATTTCAAAAATCTTTGCTCCTGGCCATCTCTTTGCACCGGTGTGCAAAACAGCATGCGGTGTCTCAAACCGGTGGACTTCCAAGACTTGCATGTGCAGCAATGATTCATAACGGAAATGTTCCAAAATGATTCGGCGTTCCAAAGGTTTTCTGCTCAGCAAAGTGTCCACGCAATCTGCATCGACTTCGACTAAGGCCCAAGCCAAAACCTTTCCAATCAAATCTGTATTCTCCTTTACTTGCTTGAGGCAAGTCCCTAAAGACAGCAAGCAAGAGTTGATATGGTTTTTTGCTTCAGTGGAAAAAAACGATTTGCTGGGCTTGTTTTTCTTGAGGTTGTTTGTAGCTGCACAGCGGCCACTGTCCTCACCATGCTCGATCACCAACCAGACTGGGAATCTGACAGAACCCATTCAACTGCATCTGATATCGTCTGGTGCCCTCCATTGCCGTTCTCTCATCCCTCATGACTAATTCTAAATACAGTGGAATGTGTGCGTCTGCTCAGTGCTCAATGTATTGTTTGCTTTTTTTGTTTGTTTACAGCTGGAAGGCTCACAAGTTTAAGTTCAAGTTTCGAGTTCTGAAGACTGAAGTTCTTTTGGTTTGCAAGTAGTTGCAAGTAGTACAAGTCCAAATAGCATAAGTTAGGTTTTCATCGAGATCTGGTGCCCCTATACTGTTCAGATAGTTGTTTGCACTTGTTCCTTTGCCTTGGAACCAGGACCAAACACAAAAAAGTCGACTCGACAACCGTAACAAGACTAGAACAAGTAACTTCAATGCAACTTGCAAAATGCAAATGACTGAGCACATGACTGAACATCTCACATGCAAATGCAAAAAACTGCGCCGCGCCGCGCCATGTGCACGCACTACTCACACGCACGGTTGCACTGCTGCCTGTTCATCTACAGATCCTCCAACACTATTATACAAGATATGTGGCCCAGTTGTCTAGTTGTCTTAGGACTTGTGGACTCTGTGGACAGGGCGAGCGGATATCAGGTTTTTGTTTAGTGGTGTGATTTAAACATAGTTTACAGGGGGGTCAGAGCAATGAAGTAAGAAATAACTGCCAATATTAGACTTGATGCCAGAACAAGCATGTCAGGCATGGCTTGTCAGGATAGTCTCTTGGTACATGTGCCCTGCCTTCTTCCAAAGGACCTCCCAGCATGGTTCATTCAGAAGGGAGGTGTGGGAAGTGTTTGTCAGGATAGTCTCTTGATACATGTGCCCTGGCCCTGCCTTCTTCCAAATGACTGACATCCCAGCGTGGATCACTCAGAAGGGAGGTGTGGGGAGTGTTTATCAGGCATCAGCCAACAGCATGCCCAGTTGCAGAAATCCCCATTTAACGAGCCAACGGGTAAACTTTACCAACTGTATCTAGTATACCTTGAGATTACCTTTTCTATAGTGTGCAACACACTGGAATTGGTAAGTACAGGGCACCGTAGTTTCCTTTTTAAGCTTACTAGAGCTTGCTGGACTGTTTTAGCCTTACGGTGGAAAAATAGTGTGCGACGTACGCAATAGGCTGGAGTGGACATGAATTTTGCGCCTGCTGAAATGTAGAGGCCTACTTGTACAGGTTCCACTCCAGTGGCCTATCTAGTGTGTCCATGCTTGACTGCCATAAGGTTCAAGAGGATAAGACTCTGCGTAGAAAAAGACACTAGCGGTCTGCACCTCA
>CAXAMN010005291.1:207714-281908 GCA_963970005.1 Durusdinium trenchii | reverse complement strand
AGCGGAGCAGTGATCCTGGAAGACCCAGGTGAGCTCCTTTCCTAGGCATAGACTTGCTAGTGGGCAAACAGCCATGGATTGGATAGACGACTGGGAAGAGCCTGATGCGGATGTGGCTTATGAGCCAGCAGCCTATGTGAATAGGCATGTGAGAAGAGAACCAGCAGCAATAGCAATGACAACACAGGTCACTACAAAGGTGCCCCCATCTTATGATGGAAAGACTTCATGG
This sequence comes from Durusdinium trenchii, assembly GCA_963970005.1. Lineage (NCBI taxonomy): Eukaryota > Dinophyceae > Suessiales > Symbiodiniaceae > Durusdinium > Durusdinium trenchii. The sequence goes on along the minus strand of CAXAMN010005291.1, from coordinate 281,676 downwards.
TTTTCCTATGAGGATGCCATAGACGATTGGTGTGATATCACCGAGCTGGAAGATGAGAAGAGAGGACCAGCATTGAGAAACAGATTAGAAGGAGAAGCAGCTGTATACAAGCGTGTTTTAGACAGAGATGCATTGAAGGCAAATGATCCACCAGGAGCCGGCGTAGAATATTTCAAACGAGTACTACGACCATATTTCGTGAAAGGATCAACCAATGTATTCCTGTATAGATTTATGCAATTCGTGCGCTTCAATCGAGGATCAGCTGACATGATGAAATGGATGACAAGATTTCAGATTTTACTCCAAAGGCTTATGAGCAGTTGGATGGACATGTTAGAGCCAGTCACACAAGCACATCCTCAAGTCCTAGCTCAGATGCAGGCTGATGCAGCGTTGACTGGAGTAGCTCCAACAGCAGAAAGAATTCAGGAAATCATGCAGACCATCAATGGCAATATGAGAACTTTTCATCAGAACGATTTTTCTTTGGGAGAAAATCTGATTGCCTTACTCATGCTGTCACTTGCAGATTTGTCTCAGGACCAGCGAAACACTTTGACTTCTTTGATGACTCATCGTGGCAGGGTCCTGCAGCAATACACCACAACAGAGTTGAGGACAGTATTCATTGAGATGTTCTGCACAACAAAGACTTCAGTAGACAATCCTTTGACGCAGCCGACAGGTGCTGGAGGTAGAAGATCATTTCTCGTACTAGACGAAGGAGAACTCGATGGTACATTTGGCTATTGGGCCGAAGATGAAGAAGATGGAACAGAAGGATTTTTAGATGCCCTGGACGATGTCTTTTGGGTATATGATGATCAAAACTTCTCGTGGTTCCAAAGGAGATTCCAAGGAAGAAGAGCCAGAAAAGGCAAAGGAAAAGGAAGAAGAAAAGGAAAAGGTAAAGGAAGATCAGGCCGCAGATTTTTCAGACCTCGTGGAAAAGGAAAAGGAAAGAGACGAGGTAAAGGCCATTTTGCTGATGAGCAATCGACAACTTATCCAGATGAGTACTTTGAAGAGAATCCTTATGAGGACACTTGGGAGTCAAACCAAGTAGCATATGATGCTATTCTTGCCGAAGATATGAATGACTATCTTCAAGGAGAATATGAAGATGCCAATGACTTTTGGCAACAGCTTGAAGAAGCATGGTTTTCCCACAAAGGAAAAGGAAAAGGCAAGAGAAAAGGCAAGAAAGGAAAAGGAAAAGATAAAGGAGATGGCAAACAAGATGCAAACTATGCAAATCAACAACAGCCACGTTCTTTGCCTGCACCTTCAAGATCTTCACAAGCATCAGGAGGTCAACAAGGTTTCTTTGCACATTGTGTGACAGCAGCAGCTGAAGTCCATGACAGTGAGGTGAACTTGCTGTCAGGCATGATGACCTCATGTCAAGATGAAGCTGACTGCGCGGTCAACAATGGTGAGACGATCTTCAATGGCATGAGTGCCCCTGTGAGGTACTCTTTGTCAAAGGAGATGCTCACAAAGGCTCCTGATGGCTTTGCGCTTATGAGCGCTGAGGAAGAAGTGAAGGAGATGCAGGCCATTTCATTTTTGACTGAGAATCGCTTCCCGCCGACTATTGCAATCCTGGACATTGGATGCACTAGAGCTATGGGATCAAGGCGAGCAGTCGACCATTTTTGCAACTATGTCGACAATCACCCAGATTGTGGATTATGGTACTCTTTTGAGTCTACCAAGAGCAAGTTTTACTTTGCCAATTCCCAGAAGGCTACTTGCTCTCAGAAACTGGTGATTTACATGTATGATCGTGCATGGACGATCCACCATACAGAGTTCGACATAGTGGAAGAAGGAGAAGTCCCTTTGCTTATGAGCTTGCCACAGATGAGGAACTTAGGCTTTGAACTCAGGCTGACACCTCAACATGCTTATCTGACATCGGTGCCTCTTGGTATCAAATATTTGGAGTTGAAGGTTGCAGCCAGTACTCATCTTGTCTTGGACTTCCAAGATATTGCATGGTATCTGTCTGACGTGAAATTGCAGACTCGGCGCGAGAAGAGTTTTTACTCTCACTTCACTCACTATGAATATGGTCATATTTCTGTTGATCACAATAGTGATGAAGATGTAGCTGAACATGCATATCCTGTGGTTGACTACTGGGAAGTAGATGTTCACAAGAGAGAACTGATACGTCACCACAAGGATTATAGAAAGATTCTTTTTCCAGCAACTAAGTCCTGTCCTGTAGACACTGACTTACTGGAAGACTTGCGACTGACAATCATCAAGAAGAAGAAAGGAGGAGAAGAGATCAAGAAGCAAGATGATTGGCGCAAGGCAAAATGGAAGGACCTACAAATTGGCTATGAATGGCGTGGTAGAACAATTTTTAAGTTCAAGCCAGATGCCAAAATTCCAGATCTAAAGATCAGGAAGGCTGGCATTGAGCACCGTGGCATTGGTGATCCCGATGCAGTGGTGCGCTCCTCCTCAGAGAAGGTTCCCATTGCAAGGGACAGGGAACCAGGCTTCTCTTCAGAGAAGGAAGGTGTACCATCCAGTGCCGCGGAAAAGCCTGTGCCGCCAAAGTTTCGGCATACCTCCAAGGGTTATGATCCATTTTGGAAAGGACACAAGTTGAAACCATCTGAGCCTCCACATGATTTAAAGGGTGATGATTTTGAGGAGTATACTCCCTCAGAACCACCTGACAGGCCAGAAGGTGAACTTGTAGGAATTCCTAAAGCATCAAAAGGACCATCAAGTGATAAACATGAACCACTTGAACCAGGTGATGGCGCTCTTGAGCCTAGGCGGATTTCAATCCCATTACCTGGTAGTGAAGTTGTTGCAATGACACCGGCATATAGGAAGATGTTACATAGACTGGAGGACAAGGTAGAGCTTTATAAGCTTCATGTGAAGCACTACCATATGAGTCCTACTCAGTTTCGTAGACGTGTTTCTATGTTGAAGCTTCCTGACTCTGTTTTAGAGAAGTATGAATCAGTTGTCAGGAACTGCCGTGTTTGTAACACTTCAGTGGCACCTCCGCCACGAGCCAGAGTCTCCGGTATTAGAGCTTCATGTTTTGGTGATGTTGTTTTTGCTGATCATTGTGAGGTTGAACTTCACAAGAACAAGTATATCATCTTACTTGTTCTTGATGGTGCCACAAATCTTCTCTGGGCTACGGCACAGAAAGACCTCATAGATCAAACCACCGTCCAAGCATTGAGGCAATGGTCTGATGAGAACAACTGTGTTCCAAAGGCCATCGTAGGAGACGAAGCCTTTTTCACCGATGCTTTTGTCGAATACTACAGGTTCCATGGTATACAACAATGTCCTTGTGGGCCAAGAACTCCTTGGCCGAACCGAGCAGAGACAGCTGTACGTTTGTTCAAACGTATGTGGCATGTTATGAAGGTAGATCTGGATGACCCACGTTTTCGTGGTGTTACGGTCAGAGAAGTGGTCAAGAAGGTAGTTTGGGCAAGAAATTGTCAGTTGACTATCAGTGGATATTCACCAATAGAGATAGCAACTGGAAGACGTCCACCAGATCTTTTTGACCTTGAGACCGCAAGCCCTGAGCAATTGTCAGCTAATGCCGCCGCACAAGATCGTACAAATTTGGAACTACAACGTGTGGCTTTGAGAGCTCATCAAGAAGCACGACAAGCTCAGGACCTTCGAGCAGATCTTGCAAGAAGGACTATGCCAATTGACGGTCCTTATTTCCAAGAAGAGAAGGTTTTTGTTTGGACTCAGGATTCATCAAAGTTCAAGGATAAAGGACGTTGGATTCGTGCCACAGTACTTGGACAAGAAGGAGCTATGGTCCAAGCCAATACTGGTAAGGCAGTGATACGTGTGAATCAGTCAAAGGTTAGACGCGATCACGATGAGTGGCATGATGTTTCCATACCGGCATTAGACGATGAGAATCCGGAGAACTTACGTGAAGATCACGAACTGTATGTTGATGCCGAATTTGGAGGACAGTCTTTTTTCTTTTGTAATGATGATCATCCTGATGTTGTTGAGTTACTTCATGGAAACAGTGGATTATCTTGGTTCCTTTCAAAGAATGGTGTTAAAGTTGCATCTCCTATGGATTTCAAGGCAGGATACAACTTTTCCACTATGAAGGGTCAAGATGGTATTTGGCAGCAACTGGAGAGATTGCAGCCCCACTGTATAGTGATCAACAACCCTTCTCCCAAACAGAACAGAGCTTCTATTTGGTTGCTATGTTGTAATGTGATTGAGTGGCAGTTGAGAAGGAAGAAACATGTGTTTGTGACTGTTCCCAAAGGAAACAAGTTTTGTTTGTTTTTGCAGAAGTTCATTTCTTCGTTGAAGGATCCGATTTTTAACTTTGATGTGAATATGAATTGTTTTTGTTATTGTCCGAAAGGAATGAGTTACGTGACAGTCTTCCATTCCTATGCATCCTGCCATGGATGGAAAGGTATTGGTGACTGTTCATTTCAAGCTAAAACAGTGCAAGCCACTAGAAGCAACCAGTACTTCAAGGATCCTGACTGGAAGAAGTTTCCGTTCTCATTTTTGGTTGAGATGAATCGTTTTCTTCCTTATAGTGAGACTTCCGACAAGCGTCAGAGTTTCCTTATTGAAGATCTTCTGGAGAACTTTGACTCTGGAAGTTTGTGTGGAACAGCTCTTTTGTTAGAAAGAGAAGCTCATCAGTCAATTTTGTTGAATTCCGTAAGAACGGAAGAGACGACGGAAATTCCGGTTCCACTTCGACACATACTACCACAAAGGTTCACTACTACTGAACTGATCAGAACCTTGAGGCAGGTAGATGCACTACCTCAGAGATCAGAGTTTGATGTGACAACATCCTCTGATTCTCGAATTGTGTCATTGATTCCAGGCCTGAAGGAGATTAGACGAAGAACCTTGCCACAAATGTATTTTGAGAGATGTAAGGTCTATCGTGGTACTTTTGGTAGAGTGCGTCCTCTCTTCAACTCTGAGGATGATGCAGTGTTGATTATGTGGAAGCCAGGAAAATACCATCAGGTTTTCTTTATGTTTGTGTCACAACTGTCTCCTCATCATGAACAGTTTTTGGTAGATCATTGGAGTATGATAGTTTACGAAGCAGAGACGACAGGCGCCGTGAAGCGCATTGTGACTCCTGATGAAGTAGCTCTAGAGGATCCAAAGGATCAACCTCCAGACTACGGACCACCGATGGATGATGATATGGCTTATGAGCCAAATCCAGTCTCGGGGGAACAGCAGTATTTTGATCCAGATGATGAAGATATGTATCCGCCTGGTGATGGACCGGGTGGCAACCCTGATGATCACCAGGGTGGACAACCTCCGGGACCACCTCCGACAGGTTCCGTAGCTGGTCCGAATCAGTTCGGAAATCCCGATGTTCCTTTGGAGCAACTCGGATATCCATCGAGCGATCCGGAAGAGGCAATGCCGGAGATTACGAGTGAATCCCGTCCGCCAGATGATCCGGGTCAACCACCGATAGGGTTTCCGAGTGATACGGATCCCGTTCATCCGTTCGTACCGTCGCCAGATTCGAACACGCCGGAGCCAGAACCATATGTTCCGGAGAATCGTGAACGTCACAGTAAGCAAATGCGGAAGCTTTCTGTGGACTCAACTGATGCTTTGCCAAAGGCGAAGGTGAAGTTTCAGGTAAAACGTTCTAAGGTTCAGTTACCGGGACATGACGAACCTATTCCGGCATCTACGAAGTCAGTGCCAAGAAGTTTCTTTCCTGGACATTCGGAGAATCCGACAGCATCAAGTTCGAATCAGCCACAAGCAGCCGACATTCCCGTGCCTACGAGCACGGTCGAAGACGATGACAATGAGACGATTGATACAAATGAAACAGATTCCGAACCTATTTTTGATGAAGAAGATGTGAAAGGTTTTGAGAAGGATCCAGACAAGGATCTGGACGATGAGAAAAACCTTTTTGTTAGTTTTGACGATATGGATTTTTGTGTCATAGGTCCGAACCAAGCTCCTCCGAGTTTTAACTCGTATGATCCGAAAGGTTTTTCACAGTTCTGCCAGTATCTTGCGAAGACAATGGCTAAGAAGACGCCAAAGGCAGAGAGTGTGATTACTCCGGAAGTGCTCCGGAAGTATGCGAAGGAGATCAAGCAAGCTAAACTAGAGGAGTTTCGCAGCTTTTTAGACTTTACTGCGATGAAGTATCGTGACCGAAGAAAGCACAAGATCGATAACTATGTTACCGGTCGATGGGTCCTGACCATCAAGCTTGACAAAGATGGTAATTTTAAGAAGTTTAAGGCCAGATGGGTCTGTCGAGGCTTCCAAGATGCCCAGAAATGGGACCTCCAGACGGACTCGCCAACCGCGACCAGGTATGGTTTTCGCGTAGCATGTCAGCATGCAGCCTCTTCTTTTTGGGACCTGTTGCACGTCGACTTGAAAACTGCCTTTCTTCAGGGGGAACTTTACGACCTCGAGCGACGCGTTATTCACGTTCAACTTCCGACCGACATCGGATTGCCTCCGTATCTCGTCGGATTGTGCACCCGTTCGGTGTACGGATTGAGTGATGCGCCTCGTCGCTGGTGGAATAGACTCGACAAGTTTTTGCACTCACTCGGATTAGTTCCGACTCGAGCCGATCGGTGCACGTACGTCTGCTACTCCGGATGTTTGAGGGTTCCTAAGGCTGTGAACTACTCATCAGAGGAGATGCCAGCCGAACCGGAACCGGTATCCTTCTACGTAGCAGGTGCGCCGCCAAACGAATTCCACGACACAGCGGAGGAAGTTCGTAGGTCTTTTCTCTGTGAAGAACGTCTGTTTTCGGTGTGTTACGGAAATAGGTCGGAGAAGACGGTGACGCGTAGCCTGCTTAAGGCAGAGGATGGAAAATGGACTCCTGTGGTAGATCAGGAACTCCAGAATTTCCTTGACTCTGTAGAGCACAAGGCAGGTTGGCACCAATATGCAAATGGCCATGCTCAAGTCGCTTATCGCGCTAAAGCTCTTCGCACTCCCGAACCTACGTATTCGCGTTCGCGCTTTTGTTTTCGGACTTCAATAGTTAAGCGTAAGGGTGTTTGGTGGCTTCTCGAGACAAACAAGGATATCAGAAACGAGAAGAATGCAGTGACGTTAGAGGAAGAAGCTGAAACGCTTGTCAGTCTTTTTCTTCCTGCAGAACATACGTATACTGTGACACAAACGCCTCAGCTTACACCTGAAGTTGTGGAAGAGTTGCTTGAGCATTTTATGGACCCTGTGCATGGCAGTAATTCTAAGAATAGGTCACCCATTGGTATGTGTTGTTTACATGTTGATGATCTTTTTGTGACAGGTAATGATATCTTTTTGAAACAGTTCAAGGATATTGTGAAGTCACAGTTTAAGATTGGACATGAGGACACTAATGACCTGATGTTTACTGGACAACGTGTTGCTTGGAAGATGCAAGAGAAGACCAAGAAGAAGGAGTACATCTCAGTAGAGCAATCCCTTTGTGTTCAAGAATTGACTGAGATTATCATTCCAAAAGGTTTGAAGGATGAGGAAAAGTGTGACAAAGACATGCACACAGCCTTCAGATCCCTTCTTGGCAGCATAAACTGGTTACAATCCAGAACACAATTCCAAGCATGCTACCAATTCTCGAGGTCAGCATCAGCATCAGCAGGACCTACAATAGGTGATTGCAAGGCCCTGAACAAGCTGTGCAAACAAATCGTGACTGACCCTATGGAGTTACGTTTTTGGCCACTTGAAGGTAGTCCACGTTTAATTGCCATGCCAGATGCCGCATTCAGGAACAACAGTGACAAATCCTCTCAACGTGCGACGGTTATTTTTATGGGTGAGCAAAGGAAAGCAAAACAGAAGAACACTAAAGGCTCACTTATTTTCTTTGAATCTTCTAAGATCAAGAGAACAACCCTGTCCACAACTGTTGCAGAGTTGTATGCATTTATGAAGTGTTATGGCACTTGCCAAATGCTTAGAGGCTTGATCAAGGACATTACAGGCTACTCTACTGATATTCACATGCGCACTGATGCTAACAATCTTGTGACTACAGCTAGTACTACTCATGTTCCTGAGCAACAGGAGACTATTCATATGATCCAAATGCTTAGGAAGGAAGCATGCTCCGGTGCAATTGCTGACTTGTCACATATACGCACTCAGTGGTGTCTTGCTGACTGTCTTACTAAGAAGTCTGCTAGTCCTCAAGCCTTGATAGATGCAGTACGCAGTGGTTGTTTGAAGGAAGTCGATGCACATCCACCTTTTAGATCACTTATTGAACACAAGGCATATATGCGTGGATGGCTTCCTACAGTATGCACACATGTTGACTTTTAACATGATGTGTTTTATCTTGGAGATTCTTTGCACTGAGAGTGAGAGGAGAGAATTCAATGCGTGTGTTTTTGTTTGAGAGAAATTTGAATTTCTTTCATGAATTTGTGCCTGCAGCTCAAATTAGCTTGGCAAGATCAGCACTTTTCTTTCGAAGACTATTGCCTTGCATCGTTGACTACCTGTCATTTCTAAGACTTAGGACACTGGCCTCTGACCGGTGGACTTTGTATCAACAGAGATGGCCGGTCAGGGAGCGTCCAATCCGGTCAACATCTTTGAGTATGCTCGAAACTGGTCACAAAAGGTTCCCTGGGGACAACCTCAGAACGGGCAAACCGTTTGAGACGCCCACGTGCGCCAGTTGAGTTCCATAAGAACTCAGAGCAGGATGAATTGATCCTAACTGACATTCTTGCAATGTGTTTGGCACCTGAGAACCATGCTAAGTTTAATTTTCGAGTACGGTGGTTCGCAGAGATTGCCAGATACGCTCTTGGCTATGTCACCCAAGAGGAAGAGGATGAATATGAGAGAAGCAGACAGTTCGTGGCAACAAGAGTCGCGTGGAGGCAAAACGATTATGGAAAGATAGCCACGGGGCTCAACTATATGCTACGACATGATCGTTCTCTCGACAGGTTGATGGACAATAGGGCAATGATAGAGCTTATGCCTCTGATTACAGAGGGGACTGCTCGTATGCCATCACCTTTCCGTATTTATCCTCATGCCTTCTTTGCTATATTGCATAGCGATGAGAAGCAAAGATTTCATTTGGTGATTCGCCTAGACAAGAATGTTTGGCGCAACACAGGCAATCAATATGATATGCCCTTCTCCATGCGTTTGGGAGTGAACCAGGGGCATACAGGACTCACGAATAACATCAGTCCAGAGAAGTTGAATCATAGATTGACTTCTATAGAGGCAAGATGTTTGGGACATGTTTTTCATGTTACCAGAAGGGAGAACTGGGCCAGCATTGAGAGGTATGGTTTGATGAGAGACCCTCAAAGTTGGAACAGAAGGAACAGAGGTGAAGGAAGAGATTATGTTCATTTTTTTGTACAGCAATCCACAAACTTCGCTTTACATTCCTTTAGGCCCAGGTACAGTGGTTCCAAGGGATTATGGACAGCCCTTGTATGTGAAGCTTAACGTGATTCTTTGGCTTCGGGCTGGACGTCCTCTGTACTTCAGCAACAATGGAGTGGTGCTCACACATTGTGATGTAGAGCCCACATACTTGGACATTAGTGTGGATGAACCACAACCACAAGATGCTCCAGATCCAGCTAAGGAGTTGAGAAATCCTAAGTCCGCAGAGGAGATGATGGAGCTCATCAACAGTGAGAAGGTGCAACAAGAGAGAGTGAGAGCCTTGTTCACCAGACTATCTATTGACAAGCCATATGCCAGAGAACTTCTCAGGAGGATTCATGCCGATGAGCCTGAGACAAAACAAGCTAAGAGGCATATGCTTCTTTGGTTGGATGATCTGCATTTAGGTGCCATCGCCCGTTTTGTCAGCTATGAGAATCATCCTGAACGTGAGTACAATCGTTCACGATTGAGGTCACGTCAGGTGATGTCAGAAGGCCATTATCCACAAGGATGGTCTTTGATTACACCTAAAGAGATTGATGATCGTGATCCTTGGAGTATCTTAGGCTATAGTGCTCCAACGTTGATTGTCAATGGAGATGGTGTTACCTCAAGGTCCTTGTTTATGGTTCACCCATTAGTTTTGAGCAAGGATCAGGCGAAACTGGTGAAGGCTGATGAGGAAGTGATTCGTTTTGACCACCTTTGAAAGGACATCACTTCGAAGAGCTCAACAGCCAGGACTTCTGGAGAACCTCAACAAGATGAAGAAGATGACTCTGCTCATGTTGCTGAGCGTGAGATGACATGGTTCATTCAGAATGTCAGCAACCTGGTTCTCAACCCATGGATGGTATATGACATTGGCATGGTATCACTCCATGATCGTGTAGGAACACGTGTACTCCAGAGCACTGGAGAAGACGTGATTCTAGTGAGGGATTGGGACAGGTTGACAAGGCACCAGAGAGAATATTTTTGTAGAAGGTACAAGTTGCTACGTCCAAGTGTTTATGGAACAGAGGAAGACCCCAAGACGTATGCACCGAGTTTTGAACCCGGAATTTCTCAGTGGATGGAGTTGGCACAAACTGGATACCAACAGTTTTTCTTCATCCGTGCTTGGGAGAATGGACGCCGCTGGGCTGAAATTCTGACAGACCATGGTATTCAATCCATAGAACTTTCAAGCTTCTTGGATATGTGCAGAGATCCCAAATTGCTGGGTTGGAACTTTGGTATTCCAGAACCTCAGTGGGATAATTTTGGCAACACAGTGGAGGAAGCATTCAACAATCCCTTCTTTGCCAAATTGCACTATCGCTTCAAGCAGGAGGAAGAGATTGGTCGCGTCATGCACCTTGTGTCGGAACTTGTTTGTGACTTTTTCATCAAGGTGCTTCCCAAGTGGGTTCTTGACCACTCGATCTTGTGGGAAGAGTTTATGATTTTGGATCCAGACACAAATCTCCCAGCCTACAAGACTTCAGAGGCCGCCTTACAAGCAGAAGTGAATCCAGAGAAGTACATTTTGCTATGAACTTCAAGAAATTCCGTTTTTCTGCAAGAATTGTGTGGTATTTGATTGACCGTGACAGGAATCATTTAGAGAGTTTTCTTCACAACTCCAACAGTAGATTTGTGCAACATGCATGCTATCAACTTCGTGAGTATGTTCAGGCGCGTGTTGCAGTTTCTGATCCCTTGTATGAGATGATCAAGAAGGAAGAGTTTGAACGCCAATACAATTCCAAGTTTTTGGAGGCGATTTCTTGCTCTCGTGTTGTAGTTGAGCCTGTAAGTTCAGGGACGTATGAGCCATCATCGAAGCTGAACTTAAAGGTACTACAAGACATCCTGAAGGGTATCTTCAAGATCCAGAAGGATGAGGAGCTTGCCAAAGAACGTGATGAAGAAGAAGAACAGGCAGCTCAAAACATCTCAAACCTGTTGGCAGATGATATGGAGCTTGATTTTGATGATGATAATGTTCCAGTATGGCGCTCCATTGTCGACAAGTATAGAGGAGGTGATCAGGTGCTACAGGGAGAAGCTGTGAAGATTACTCACCTGTTCAGGGATCAAAAGGACAATGAGAAGGCGACAGAAGCTTTCAGTTCAGAGAGGACAGATTTTTATGAGACCTCAGGACCTCTTCCAAGAACCGAGGGAGAAAATCTTGTAGAGGACTTGCTCACCAAGGATGTTGCAGAACAAGCTTTTGATGCAGGTGAAGAAGTTCCTCCTTATACAAGAGTCTCCACTATCGCTGGTGGAATCTATACTGGAAGTAGGACACTTCTAAAAGATGAGGATATGGAAGAGGAAGTTCCTGAAGAAGATCCTGCAGTTGAACCTGAAAAGGAAGAAGAAATATTTGATGAGAATGCAGGTGTTTTTCCTTCAGAGGAACCAAAGATGGAAGTGGACCAGGAGGAAGCCAAGGAGGAGTCAACACCATACTTTCTGTCAAGAGAGATAGGTGAAGACTCGGCTGCATCGCACTTACCATCAGGTGAGATGGATGCTAACCTTGATGATACTCTACGTCTGCCGAAATCTAAGAAAAGCCGCCTGAATAAAATACCTGATCCTCATTTTCATGAAGAAGTTCAGGATGATGCAACCATGGAAGAGAAGAAAGAGGCGGTGGAGAAAATAAAAGAGGTCAGAGAGGATGATGGAGAGAAGAAATTGGAGGCTGAAATCCAGGAATCTTTTCCATCTGAAGTAGTTGTTGAAAAGGATACAACAAAAGTTGACAATACCTATGAGTTGCATACTTCACCTTTGAAGTTGCTTGGAGAGCTTACAGGAGATCCAGGTATTGGCCTTTATCAACAATGCTTCAGGGAAACTCACGCAAGATTGCTGAATCATGTTTGTTTCAGAAAAGGTGAGATTTCCCATCCTCATTATCAGTCAAGGATCAACGAGAATGATTTTGTTCGATCCATTCGTAATGTCTGTCCAGTACCTCCACCTGATTGTCATGAACACGAACCAGAGCATGATTTGAAGAGATTCTTTATCAATGATGATCGCATCATTCATTTGGATGGCAAGTATCAGGTCGATCCAAAGGCCCTTGAAAGGGCAGAACATGCTCGAGAAGAATTGGAGGAGACGAAGAAGGAACTTAAGAAGGAACTGGAATCATATGGTCCCAAGGGACCCAGTTGGGACTTTGTCACCTTCTATGAAGAGCTGTGCAGAAGGTTCCTCAAGGGAAGAATAGAAGAACCATATGGAACTAACTTATTGGCCAGCTCAGAGTCCTTGACATTTTTATCCTGGAACTATGGCAACATGGTTCGTGGTCAGAAGTACACCACACCAAGGTTTCTCCAAGGACTTGATAGTGCAATGAGGCCACGCAAACAGAGCGCCATGTCACTTCAGAATGAGCAAGTTGAGAACAACCTTTTCTTCAACATGCTCTTCTTTTTACGTGCACATGTCGTGATTCTCCAGGAAGCTCATCTTCTTGTTCCTGCCAAGGAATTTATTGAGCAAAAGAATTGGACAGTTTGTTTCAATGATTGGGAGAATCTTGCAGTGATGGCTAGATTGGCACCAGGTGGATATGTCAAGATCATTGCTGGACATGATCAAGAACTTGGTCACTGTGAACAGCGTGATGTAACTTGGGCTATCTACGAGATTTGTTTTGGAGAAAACAAGGCCTCGTCAAGATTTCAAGGATGCAGACTTTGAATTTGATGACTATGGTCCTGAGGACAAGCGTGTTCCACTTACTCGAGCGAACATGCATACCATCAGAGTCTGTAATTATCATGTTGATACACACCGTGCTGTGGATGCCCACCTACTGACAGGAGAACAGACAGCATTGATGCTTTACGAGTGTTTTGTCTATGAGGTGGACATCATTTCTGGTGATGCAAATAGTTTGGCCTACAGAATGTCTGGGTACAAAAGGCAGCCAATGGCTAACTACTATTACAGCACCATGCAGCATTGGATCCGCAGGTTTTCAGAAGCTCGTGTAAAAGCAGATCCTGGTATCAAAGCACCTATTCCCAGAACATTTTACAGTTCAACTTCACAGGTCCTCAAGAAGTGTGAAGTTTACTTTGATAAACTCTGGGAAGAATATTCTACTGTTGAAAAAGAAGAATACCAAGGATCACAGCTTGGCGATACATGTTTGTCTACCATTGTTGAATGGGGTCATTCAATGAGTGAAGAGGAATATGAAAATTCCACAGTGAGCACGAAGGAGTTCATCTGTAATTTTTCAGAGAACTTTGCTATGATTGACACGGAGGTTATGTGCTCAAGACCCTCTGACGAGGACAGTCATGGTCCAATGTTTATTTCACTCAGACCAGCTTCCTATTCATCTGGAGACAGAAGACAGTATCGCATGGGAGCAACTCTTCATGAGGCGAACTTGCGGAGGAAGGAGAGACAGAAGCAGAATAGAAAGAAAGGAAGGCCGCCAACTTCTGATCAAGCAGCTTCATCGTCTGCAGCAGCATAATTCCTGAGCGAAGGCTGAAATTTAAATGATGGCTAGGAAGTGAAGATACTTCTGGTTACAGTTGATACTTTGCTTCCAAGCTTGACTTTAAGTTGCCGGGCTGAAGTTTTAAACTTTAGCAGGTAGATATGGACAGTTTTACATAACTGATGATATCTATCACCACCGCTCTTATGAAGTGACCTCTAATGGACAACCAGTCATGGTTGATGATTAAGTCATTTCATGATTTGCAATTGGAGTGCAAGATGTTTTTTGTACATACATTTGCCGGTATCTCCTTCTTGTGTTTTTGATGTGAATGTGAAAGAGAGTCCTTTGGATGCAGTTTTATTTTGTCTGTGGATGAAAGCGGTCGAGACCACGTCACGAGAAGATTATTCCTCGGACCGTACGCTCCTTGCATTTTGCAAGGCATTTTAATTAATTGCGTTTGTGCGGTCTTGAATTTTTGTTTCCTTGTTGCGCGAGTGTCGTTTGATTCTTTTATAGGTCTCTGTAGAGAAGAAGCCGCTTTCCCTTTTAGTTTGATTTAGCTCAGGCTATTAAGAGCTAGTGAGCGCCGGTACATGGTATCTCCGCCTGTGAAAAGTACAGTCTCCAGCCGAGGTACATTATCGTTTTGATTTTGTACTTGAGGTGAGTCAGCTATTGCTCCCTCACTGTATTTAGTAGCTTTGAGATTACCTTCTCTATAGTGTGAAACACACTGGATTAGGTAAGTACATGGCACCGTAGTTTTCTTTTAAGTTGCTAGAGCTAGCTGGACTGTTTTAGCCTCGCAGTAGAAAAAGAGTGTGCGACATACGCAATCAGCTAGGAGTGGACATGAATCTTGTGCCTGCTGAAAAGTAGAGCCTACCTGTACAGGGTTCCACTCCAACAGCCGATATAGTGTGTCCATACTTGACTGCTTCAAGGCTCAAAGAGCAAGAGGATAAGACTCTGCGCATAAAAGACACTAGCGGTCTGCACCTCTACCGTGTACGCCCTAGTCACTCTTTCACCCCCCCACCCCCACCCCCCCACCCCACACCCCTCGCGCCGTCCACCATTAATTCTTACTTGAATGAATGTAAAAGCCTTTTGCATCCACATGGAATGTCATTGTCTTTGCCATAGTTCCCCCCCACCCCCACCCCACACTGCTCCTACCCTCCACTCTGTTCAGCCATTTGCTGTTGATACAACTCATATAAGAATGAATGTAAAATCCTTTTGCATCCACATGGAACGTTATTATCTTGGCCATGGTTCCCCCCCCACCCCCCCACCCCCCACTACTCCTACCCTCCACTCTGTTCAGCCCACTCATCTGAACAGCCTAACTTTGTTTCTGAGTCGGCCGTTTGGGTTTCTGAATCGGCCGTTTTGGTTTCTGAATCGGCCGTTTTGGTTTCTGAATCGGCTCTTTTGGTTTCTGAATCGGCTCTTTTGGTTTCTGAATCGGCTCTTTTGGTTTCTGAATCGTAGTTGCTGAATCGGCTGTTTTGGTTTCTGAATCGGCCGACTTGGTTTCTGAATCGGCCGTTTTGGTTTCTGAATCGGCTGTTTTGGTTTCTGAATCGGCACGATTTTGGTTTCTGAATCGGCCAGTTTGGTTTCCGAATCGGCCAGTTTGGTTTCTGAATCGGCCGTTTTGGTTTCTGAATCGGCCGTTTTGGTTTCTGAATCGGACTGTTTTGGTTTCTGAATCGTAGTTGCTGAATCGGCCATTTTGGTTTCTGAATCGTTGCTGAATCGGCTGTTTTGGTTTCTGAATCGTAGTTGCCTGATCGGTTAGTTTCTGAATCGGCTAATGACCAATACACTCTGACTCACTAACATGGAAGTGGAAAATGGTCTCTTGGAAGACTACTTTCTACAAACAGTGGGTTTCCACTTCCATGTTAGTTAGTCGGAGTGTGAGCGTCAACACTTCGAGCCAAAACTGATCAAAACGGACTTGTGTGAGTTGGTTGGTGCAAAGGGTTCAAAGTCAAAAACGTCGTTAAGGCTGAACTCAATGGTCCATCCAATTCCTTTGCGCATTTCTGCGGGCGAATCGAAGCGAAGCCGGACATTTGAATCCCACGCGTTGGTTGATAAAACCGTGGTCCTTCAACCTGCCTGGGCACGAGCATTTGCATTGAAAGGCTGCAGGCTGCCCACTTCAAACATGGCTCCTGAGCGCGCAAAAAAGTACAGGCTCTACCACCTTCTTTATCGAAGGTACAAAATGCGCCCGACATGCCAGGGTGGTGCCTTCACTGGAACTACTCCAGCCAGCTCAATGCGGGTTTAACGTAAGCCGGTCCACATGGTCCTGAGAATAAGTTCAGAACTATGCTGAGATATGTATATGTATAGACTTGATTGGTGTTCAGGCCAGGCACATGACACATGTTGTTCTTGTTTAATTAAAGAAAAGTCTAGTGTAAGTGTCTCTTTCTTTCCATGTTGGTACAGTTGTGTTCTTGCCAATGATTGAGTCCTGCTGTCCTTGACCTTGAACTAAGTGGATCGTGAAAGAACAAATACCCCTGGCATGGCCAACACTTCTCTCCAAATGTGTCTCACTCGGCTGAGCATCTGAACACCTGAAATTTCAAGGGCTCTCGGAGCAACGAGTCACGCAGGGATGTGAGCTCAGCCGTTTGCTCATTGCCTTGTGCAACAGGTCCGTCAAAGTATGGCCAGAGTTGAAATCAAATTATGTTGCATGCTGCATGCAGGTCATGTGCTTCATGCATCTTCATCTGTCTGCAACAGACTGTCATGCATTGCAACAGAAATACATGCCTTATTTCACTGGAATGAGAGCCGAATAACTTAAGTTTAATCACTGCAGTGTCGAATAGACAGAGAGAACTGTTGCCTTGCGTTCGACTCATATACATTTCTGTCTTGATTCTGTACATATAAATATATATATTATATATATATATGTGTTCTAGTCCAGGCTAGGCCTTTACTGGCTTGCAGTTCTTCAGCAAAAGGAGTGAGGTGTCGCTCATTCCGAGTCATCGCTTACACAAGCCCTGACCTGTCAGGCTGAGGAAAAAAAACACATGTATATAATATGATGTATGATTACATAGTTGTGCTTTCATTCAGGGTTTTGTGTCCACCAAATGGCGCAGCATCTTTCCTAAACCGGGTGAGGTCCGCGTTTTAAGAACTTGGAACTTGGATTGAACTGGTTGCCGTTCACATCAAACCAAGTTGTACACATCTTGCTGCTTCGTCACTGCCGCCTTTGTCCGGATGGCTTCCTTTCACTATCAGCCTGTAGGCACGCCGCAAGGCGTGCTCCGAGTTGTCCTCGGATGCGCGTTCAAGGCCAAGGAAACCATCGACTTTGAAGAAACATGTGCGTTTCTTCTTCTCATGATTTATTCCAGCGGTAAGTCGCAAGCCAATCTTTTGTGCAAGCAAATGTGCATTGTCATGCATAGTGTGGCTACTCGTTGTATCAATTACTGAAGTTTTACGACGAAATCAGCGGGCTGCCAGCAACCAACTCGAGAGTGTCTTGCTCGGCGGACTCATAGAACATCATAGAACATACCCTGTGCTCCCTAAGCTTTCCTTTCAAAAGGCCTCTTACCTTTGGCAAAGGCTTGGCTGTCTTCGGTGCAATGCATTGCACAATCGCAAAAATGCCATTGACAAATTGACAACCCTGATGTGCTCTAGGCTGCCTGGGCTCGCCTGAGGAAATGGGCACTACCCCTTTCGCGTGTTATACAAGAATGCGTTG
Source organism: Durusdinium trenchii (assembly GCA_963970005.1). Classification (NCBI taxonomy): domain Eukaryota; class Dinophyceae; order Suessiales; family Symbiodiniaceae; genus Durusdinium; species Durusdinium trenchii. Next base: position 263,944 of record CAXAMN010005291.1, on the reverse strand, counting down.
CAGAACAAGAACGCTTTCTTAACTATCTTAACTATAACCCTTTTCCAAAAGCATAAACAGCCAGATCGTTGAACATGTTTAGGCACTAGCTACCAGCTACTCCCTCTGACAAGCGGCACCACCTGAGCAATCCAGAAATCCCTCACGCCCAGCATGGGCAAACGCCACGCAAGCAAGAAATAGCAGGAAAACCGCTGCCGGCATTGGAAGAGCTCGCAAGCGAAAGGGTTTCTTGCTGGTTCAGGTACTTTTAAGCTTGCATCTGCATGGGGTCTCATGCTGGGATGTCGTAGCATGTCGTAGCTGTCAGATTGTTCTGCCCTTCCAGAAATGATATATATCCTAAAAGACTGCAAGAACACACACGGCAGAACACACTAAGCATAAGGAATCGAAGCCTTCTCTCTTTGGTTGCCAACTTGGGTGCTTCCCATGAGCTACCTATGCTTAAGAGCTTCCTTGCTTCTTTTTGTAGCTGTGGCTCTTGTAGAGCAGCTATTGCGACATTTCATTCTGGCCCCAGCTTCGCTGCAAAACCATTATATCGTGACAGCATGTCCAACCCAGTTCCAAACAAAACAACTTGCAAGGCTCACTTCGTTCAATAGTACAGTATGCATTCGTTCAAGTGCTGCAGAATTTCTGTCTCTGCATTCTGCCTCTATCTTCTCTAGAGCCAACATGACTACTTGACAGAAAGGTGGTCATGCAGAGAGTGGTAGTGTCACTCTGTTCGACAGCCTTTTGCCTATAGGATCCTATAGGTAACTCATGTATATATAAATCATCATAAAATATCAGCCTCAAACTAAAGTAGACAAAGTTGATTGTTCAAGAAGTGCTCATGTGGACTGCAACACCTGCATCTTCCAAGTATTGCAAGTCAACATCTCTGACCATGATGCAAAAGTCGGAAAATATTCCGGTCTCATCATTCTGCATGCGTAGCATGCCTTTTCTATACCCTTGAGTCCTTGAGGCTATGGCAAAATGGTTCAGAAAGCCCCAAATCCGGCGTGGGGAGGGAGGTGGCTGTCAGGCCTGGCCTCTCTCCAGCGCAGGGACCAGTCATAGAGGCCCGAGCTTGGCAAAGCCACTGGGATGATCACCTGACAGCCAGTCTCGACGCTGAAGGACTTCAATCTCAACTGTATCATTATTTTTGTGGAACCCTTTAACGCCATGCAGTTCTTATTGCATTTCAGGAAAGGTCCAAAAACCATGTATACAGCAATGAAGACTCAAAAGGAGTCACTGTCACGTCCAAATACAAATCTTGGATTGGTGATACGATACACTCTGAACCGTGGTGCATTATTTCACCCGTTGCGTTTTTGTGACTTTTCTTGACAGAGTGCTCAACGAACTCTTGCTGCATTCAGGACAATAGCACGTCTGGCTATTGGCTATTGATGGTGGGCAGGCACTAAGCCACTGCCACTGAAAATGGTTCAAGAAACTTTTGCCAAGGAAATTTTTTGATAACAACTGACAAGACTGGAAAAGACTGACAAATGATTGGTGATTAGTGGCGATTCAGTGCTCGGTGAGACGCTCTAGGTTTCCGTGTGTCCTGGCGAGACAACTTCAATGGCTCTCATGCTCGCTCAGAGCTTCATCATGGCCTCCACAGGAGGCCCTTTTCTCAACTAATTGGATTTCTTTCAGGAAAAATTGTTGCTAATGTTGCATCCAGGCTCCATGCAATGAGACTTGTCATGATTTGTGATGATCATCATGATCCGCTCCCTGCGTACCTCAAAGCCAAAAAAACATGAGACTCTTCGGTGTGCCTAAGTCTCCTACCTGTTTTCTTGCACCACGATTACTCGAGTAAGTGCCATTGCAGACCCCCGCTCACTCCTAATCTTAGTGTTGATTCTCACCGACCTCTACGATCGTATCAAAGCGTATCTATTGTGGGGATACCACTCGTACTTATCAATACTACCAGGAAATCAAGATCGAAGAATTATCTTGTGCATTTTGCAACGAAACCTGGAGTGGACTTGCGATGATTGACCGTGTTTAGAACGCGTTTCTTTATCTTGTTTGTACCAGTCCAAAGAACATGAGTAGAAATATGTACAAATTAGAGCCAGTCCGCCTCGCAGCCCCCCAAATGCGCCTTAGAATGTCCTGTTCCCTGAGCCATCGACGGGTTCGGGATGGTTCGGGCTGAGGAGGAACACTTTTGTTTGTCCAAACTTGGGCAGAAAACAAAAGCCACAGCTCAGTATGTCGTGAGGTGGTTGGATAGCAGTTGGATCCAACGGAATTTCAGATGCTTCTATTGCAAAGCCGGCGCCATTTTTTTGACCTGGGGCACTGGAGCCTTCAGCCTTCATGTTGCCTCCCAACATGTATCTTCAGATCCGTTTCTTTGTGAATGTCAGGGTCTCAATGAGACTCTGAACCGACTGCAGAAAAATTCCCATTTCTCTCCTCTCCATGAAACCTGTTGATCGCACCTCGGGCAGGTACGGTGCACTAGGAATCGGATACGATGTTGACGACTTACCTTAGCATCATCCAACCTCTGGCAGGGACTCCCTTGTCAGAGAATCTAAATTAGGGATTCCGCAAGATTTCTCAGGCTGATCTCATGTCGACGAAAGGATTGCAAGCAAGCAGATCCTAGAATGCTTTATATTGTTTTGGAATTCAACATGATTCAGCATGTTTTGGCTGGATCTGTTCCGATTCCACAGAGCCTGCATGTGCTTCGTTTTATCATCCCATGTGCTTTGTTCGTTGGTACATGGGTGGGGCAGGCTGCGACCACCGTCACGATTGACATACTTAGATAAAGGGTTTGCAGTTAACGCTGTTCCACGTAGAAAGGGATGAGGGAAACGCAAGGTGAAAAGGTCAGCGCAACTGAAATGTTGAACAAATTGATCACTTGTCTGCAGAAACGCGGCTGAACGACGGCGGCTGAAAGCAGCTGTGGGAAACCTGTTTTGGTGGGAGTAGCATGCAAAAACCACCATGAAACAAACCGAGAGTGGAACAGCGTGAGCAACAGTTGATTGCAGGTACGTCGGCAAGCGTCCTTGCCGATATCCTAGGATCATGTGAGGAGCTTCGTTGGATGGAGCTTCACATGTCCTCTCCATCCCCCTGCTCTTAACAAAACTCTTTTGGACAGAGTATGACACACACAGCGTGCCGATATCGGCGCTCGAAAGAGATTACGAGCAACCTAAAAAGCCTTAGAAAGAAAGGAAAGGAAAGAACAGAAAGAGAAATGCAAAGGACAAGAGGGAAAGATAGGTGTAGCTACGAGGCCCACTAGTTACAAAACCTTCTAGTTACTGACTACCTAGCACTCTAGTTGCTGAATACTTAGCCCTTGAATTGAGGGAACGGAAAGAAGTGCTGGGTCCGATCAACAGAAGGCTTCCACAAGAATTAGTTACTGACTACTTAGCAGTTCTTAATTAGGTGCACTAGTTAGCGAGCGGGACATTAGTCTTAAACCGCCCGGGTAGATAGGAGTAGGACAGGAGAAACAGAAGGAAAGGTACCGACACACAAGTGTGTCGACTAAAATTACCTTCTGTTACCCTAGATAGCGGGTGGGATAGAACTATGAGTTCGCGTGCAAGGTGAGGGGGGTGTGGAAGTGAGAGTGCATGGAAAAGTTCGACCGCAAGTGGAAAAGGATCTGGAAATCGCAATCCTGAACATGTTCCGTTGTGCAAATCCGTAAAGTGGAAAAGTTGAAACACGTGGAGAACAAGCTCATCTCAATCTTGAAAGTGAAAGCTTGCAATGCCGTGAAAGATCAGTCGCAAAACCGGCGGCTTTGATGTTGAGAATACAGTAGTGAAACGAAAATCCGTTAAGATAGTCCAACGCGTGCAGAAAGTGGCAAAGTCAGTTAAGTGGTAGTCCAGCGTGAATTCAGCGCCCCAGTGGCGGGGATCACACTCTGCACCCAAGTGGGACGGCAGAGCGGCACACACTTAGATAAAGGGTTTGCAGTTAACGCTGTTCCACGTAGGAAGGGATGAGGGAAACGCAAGGTGAAAAGGTCAGCACAACTGAAATGTTGAACAAATTGATCACTTGTCTGCAGAAACGCGGCTGAACGACGGCGGCTGAAAGCAGCTGTGGGAAACCTGTTTTGGTGGGAGTAGCATGCAAAAACCACCATGAAACAAACCGAGAGTGGAACAGCGTGAGCAACAGTTGATTGCAGGTCCGTCGGCAAGCGTCCTTGCCGATATCCTAGGATCATGTGAGGAGCTTCGTTGGATGGAGCTTCACATGTCCTCTCCATCCCCCTGCTCTTAATAAAACTCTTTGGGACAGAGTATGACACACACAAACACACACACCGGACGATCGTACTCTGGTGGCAGCTGTATGGAACCTGCCAAAAACCTTTGTAAGACCGGATTCAGGATGTGGCGTTTTCACCAGCTGATCACTGTGATCCCTCCAGGATGAGCAGGTCGAAACAGAAACATATTTTTGGGAACGCTTCCCATGGTTCTTTAATGACTCAACCCATGTCGCACACCCCAATGACGTAGTATTGAAACAGCAACAGAAAAAATTATACTCCAGCATAGACCCCAAATAGCACAAGATCTTGGGGTCAGCATCGAAGCGCTGTGTTTTGTCATTCAACGTATATAGACGTGTTGTGGCAGCGGCACCCTGCAGCGGCACCTCACCGAGGCTCCAAAGCGCACACGACCACGCACATCTGGCAGCAGCATACTGCAGCGGGACTCTGCAGCGGCGCCAGCACCCAGCCCCCAAAGCGCACAGGCACCTCTTCCTATCCTTCAAGTCAGAACCCCAATGGCTCTCGCTATCTGGAGCAAACGTAGCTCAGCAAAAACCGGAAACAATGCGCCGGGATACATGTTTGTTATGCATTGATCTTGAAGACTGTTCAAGCAAGCATTCGAGCGATCCAAAAAGTGTATGTATTATCTTGCTGAGATGTGACAAAGCTACTTCTAGTCTACCGGTCTACCCGGAAGCTTGAATGCTATGAGCTCACAACAGCACAGGACAAATGGGCTCAACTGGTGAACTTGCCAGTACAATAAAATCAACGTCAAAGTGGCACAACTGCACAAGCACTGTCTAAGCAAAGAGTTCAATTTCAAGAGCAAACTTATATAAATGTCTGGTTTTGTGCTGCTGAGGGGCGTCCATTTTCTGGGCATCCATCCGGCGAATTGAACTCGGTCACGGAATGTCAAGAGTGATCAGCTTTTTGGCGAGAATCAAATGTTTACAACCAACGAGAAAACCTCCAACTTGGAATGCTCAGTTCAGTGATGAAAAGACCACTGAGAACCCTGCTTGGCACAGCCTTCCCGCCGGATCGCTCATGACGTCGAAAATACTACCAATTTTGGCCACCTTGACAAGGTCCCAAGAATTCGCCGACACCGATGGAGTAAACCGTGATGTGAGCAACAATAACACGAGGTGGGTGTGATTCCTGATAAGGACACTGGTAACCGCTAGAGGATGGACATGTTGGCGGGTTCCACATCCAGCAACACGAGGTCAACATCTTCAGATGTTTCGTTGGGCAAATGCGGTCTTCCGATTAAAGATGCTGTTGCCGGCAGAAAGCAAATGTTGTGGGGATGAAAGGCAAATCGTTCTCTGGGAAAGACGGTGCTAGTGGCATCGGATTCGATTCCGCCCTGGTGCTTTCCACGCAGTTCGATTCCCGTGTTGCCTTTTGTGCTTAGTTTGGGTGTAGTAGGGTGCAGTATGGTGGGTCCAGTGCGCACGGCGCGTACCAAGCTGCGTGGGATGAGCTATGATGTTCGTGTCTATATCCACCGAGGGCACACGGCGCCATCACGCCATCGGCCTGCTACTGAAGAAGCAAACTAAACAACGATCATAACGATCATACATACTGAATTTATACAATCGGAAATAACTGAAGTAAGTGTGGATGGTGACTTGTGATGTGAGTGCGCCATGGTGCGGCATAGTGTGCCGACTTGTGACGTGGCGAAGTGGTTTCTCACGTTGAGCACCACTAAATGTGATTTTGAGATGCGTGATTTGTGATGCCGTGATAAATTCTATCACGTAGAGCTAATGAAGGCAGTGCTTGGGGAGAACATACAAAAAATACGCAATACAACAGCACTTCTCACGGACCTTTCTGGTGGAACCGGTCTTTGGGCTGCTGGCAATATCCAATACCGCTCTCAACATAAATGGTATGTTTCTGATCCAGACTATACGTGCCAGGAGTGAAAGTCTATGCCGGAGCATCAAATCCATGCCGGAGCATTCTTGAGCTCAGAACCCATAGCTCCTCATGGTCCTCGGCCTGCGCGAAAACTCCTTGAAGTATTTTGAAGTTCTTTAGGTATGACAAGGAGAGAATGACAACAGTTGCACTTATGTCTTTGCAAGGCCACCTGGGCTATCAGTACCTTGTTGTGTTGGGTGCGCCAACCTTTAGGCTTCAGGGGCTTGTTGTGTGGCGGGCAAACAAGCAACTCATAAAATCCCAGAATGTCCAAAGCCTCGCATGTTTCCTTTGAGAGCTTCTCATCGCAGTACTCCTGATGTTTGCGATTTACAGCTTTGGATGTAGTTCAACTGATTTAATACCTTGTGATGTCAATGCAGAAGCACTCAAAAGACCCTTCAGTTGGTGATTCTCAAGATTTACACTTTATGCTGGTGTTCTCTCCTGGCAACCTTTCTTGCAATAAGCCAAACAGGCTTGGAAATGATCCATAAAGCACTTGTGGCAAGCCTGGCAAGTGTTTTTTTCTGCCTTGTACCTCTGGTTAGCAGCATTTCAGATACACTCACTCGGATAACCCTCTTACAGCAGCAAGAGGTCCAACTCTTTTGTGCTCGACACAAAATGAAATGTAATGATTGAAAAGCAATTGCATACGGCTATGTCGATTCGTATACAGCTGAACTGAACAGGCAGTTTTTTTCTCTCCATCTCTGTCAGTCTCTTTCTCGTTGTTATTGAAAAGCATTCTCGCACCGAATTGCAACTGCTGAAGAGCTCGATGCTCCCGTTGCTGTCCCTGCATGGGTGGGTCATCTCTCTTCGCATTCCCAAAGTCAAGCTTTGGAAAGGCAGTGTATTCACTGGAAGAATCAAAAGTCCATTGGATTTTCCTAGTGATACAATTTCCGCTCACAGAGCTGTGGATACCGCCTACACTACCGAATTCCAAACATTTGCAGCACTTGCCTCAAATAACTGAAATGTGAAGAGCTATCCGATGCTGCGCCGACCTCATCTCAGTCTTCCCTTTGCATCGTGCCGCTTTCAAGCTAGGCATACAACAATTTCCAACTTGTCCCAAAATTCACCCCAAGACGACATCGTTCACAGGCCCCTCATCCTCATCCTAATCCCGCATTGTCATGTCAGGCAAAGTCATAAATTCTCAATGTACAAACCAGCTGGCATGGCTGCAATGAGGCTCCAACCACTGCGTTGGACCTCAGCTCCAAGAAGCCAAGACTTCTAAGACCTCTCTGTAACCAAAACTATACATCCCAGTCGAATGGAATAATACGCTAGCTCAGAATCAAGTGCAAGTTCTACTGTGTGTGTGTGTGTCAACCCCTGTTTCAAAGGGTCCCTCCCACCAGAAGACAATCGCGGGGGCCAGCGGCCGACAAGCAAACGCTGGCTAACAAAGCTATGCTTGCTCGGTGGATGCGGTCAGAGACGTCTGACCGTGTACCTGCAAAGAAACTGTTGCTCACGCTGTCCAATTTGGCTTTTTGGTTCCATGGTTCTTCATGCTGCCTACCCCTCAAACCATTTTTTCAGCCACTTTCAGCAGCCGCGCGTTTTGCCGCCTGTCACCGCAGTTGAGAGCGAAACATTTGTTCAAACATCTTCAACTCCTCGGACTTTTCACCTTTCGGTTCTACCACCTTCCTTCGACCTGGCAATTGAGTTAACTGAAAACCAATGTCGAAGTGTGAGCCGCTCAGCCGTCCCACGTGGGTGCTGGATGTGATCCTCCGCAAGGAGGCGCTGTTTACATACTGGAAATTGAGCCACTGACTCATCTCTTTCACTGACTTTCCTTCATCCATCTTTCTCTACCCTGAATTCACTGCACATCGAGCCGCCGGGCTAATACGATGGAAGAACAATGACTGATTTGTCTGATTCCTTGCTTGAGTTTACTGTTTGGTTCATGCTTGAGTGTTTCAAGACGCGTTCATGCCTTTTCTGCACTTTGTCAAGCAGCTGATCTCAGACTTTTCAAGGATGTACAGTGACCACCGTGATTATCACACACTTCTATCACTACACTGCATTTTCATTGCAAGCTCATTTCAATTTCTATCATGTTCTCAAGATCACTGTTCACCACATTGCGGATCATCTCATGCCATCTCATCTCATACCATCGAGGATCACACCTTCACCAATTTTCACCTCACAATCACTTCACCTTTTCATCAGACATCATTGGTAGCCACTGCCCCGCGCCGGAGCCATTACGCGGCCACTGCGACTTTGTCGGAGCCTTTGCAGGGGCCTCACAGTCAGCCATGCAATACCCATGGCCATATCCCTATTGGCCGCAACAGCCACCAACTCACACAATCCCCATACACCTGACACACGCTGCTACACCTCACCTTCAACCACACATGATGCCGACAATAACTCACATGCCTCAGCCAACATGGCAACCTACACCCTTGCCACAATTTCAGCCACCACTACAACTCACCGTTCCAGTACCACATCCCCAAGCCCACCCGGTCCCAATCCCAATCCCCCAGCAAGAAACGTTACCATCACAACCACCGACCTTGATCCCCCAGCATCAGCCACCACATCCGCACCCTGCTACCCAACTTCAGCACCCTTCATCGCCAACCGGCCAAACAGCCCCACCTCCGTGGGACTACAGCCAAGGCGTTTGGCAACCATTCTCCATTTTTTCCACCGGTTGCTCACCCCAACACCGGGGCGCAAAACCAAGCACAGGCCAACTACACCACATCCCCTGCTGCACCAGAACCCGCAACAGCTGCAAACCCATCACCATCTCCCCACACAGCAACAGGGGACCTTCAAACATCACCTTCTACAGCACTATCACCTCCGGCAAACCAACCTCGCCTCAGACCAGCTCTCATCAAAACCTGCGGACAAGCCGTCCCCACCATCAGCTACCGCAAGCCCCACACAGCAAGAACCACAGAAACAAACCGACCTATCCACCTCTCAACCACAGCAACAACAGCAACAACAGCCGGCTGCAGCTCCACCACCACCACCGCCACCACCACCAGCACCAGCCAAGCAGGCGAGCACGGACCACCACTCTCGCCGAACACATCGCCGCCATCACACTCGGGGACGGCGCACCAGGCGCCATCGCACCAGACACTCTGAACCACAGCAACACTCCAGCAAACAGCAGAGCTCATCTCACCGACATCGTTCATCACGACATCGTCGCCCACGTTCTCCTTCCTCCTCCTCTTCCTATTCCTACTCTGACAGCCGCTCACGCAGTCGTTCCAGACACCCCATCTCACTTCGACCCAACAATGACTCCACCCAGCAAGACGCCGTCACCAACCTATCTCAGACAGAATATCCCACCATCCCAGCTTTACGCAGACCAGACAGGCCTTGGCGCCCTACCTCACAGCTACAGCAACACACACCCCAGGAACAACTGGAACATTGGCTTGATTGGCACGCTGAACAGCTCGGATCACCCAACAAACCACAACACTCATACATTGCCACACTCCTTCTCGATAGCTGTGTCACTTACAAAGATATCTCTGATTTTCGCCAATTCACACACATCAAGTGGAACGACTCCACCAATACATATGACCTCTACCAGCACCACTGCCTCACCATTCCCAGTCTTGTTCAGAAAGCCACCCGCACTTTTCCTCCACCTGCAACCCGTGCCACAGCCAACACACCCGAGATGGTCCACATCAACGCAGGGCACACAGGCCCTCGTGGCAACATCACCAACATCCTCCAGCAAGGCCGTCTCTTGGCCAGCAAACTCCACTTTCCAGACAATCCGGGTTTCTTTGCCCAGGGCGTCCGCATCACCCACCAACTCAACCACGACAACTCAGAACATGCACGCATTCTCCACAACACATGGAACTTATCAAAAAACACCCACTCAGTCATTCTCAACATTTTGGCCTGGGGCCAAGGCACGAAGTTCACCACCGGCGGCGAAGAACAAGCCACGCGATTACTTCAACAACACCATGGCGCTGTACACCATGCCAACGCCAAATCCTGGGTGATTCACCCGGACAACGCCATTATCAAGGGCATTGCCTGGTCCGTCAACGCAACACCACCAGCCACTTGACCACCTCCACTGCCCACCTACATCCTGAGTGCCACCTCCGCCACAGTTTCACTCAAGCCACATACCTACCGTCCAGCGGAAAATCTGGGCGAGCTGCCAGTCTAATTCGTTGCGCTGCGATCCAGATGATATGTTGCCGGGCGAGAATCTTTGCACGAGAGTTTGCTCATGAGGTAGGCTTGGTGTTTACTCTTGAACAAAGGCCCTCCGTGATTCCTTTCTTCATGGTTTTTGATGGCCTCTCGATCCTGGTTTGGGTTTTTGCTGGGTCACCCCACGACGACTCTACCGAATTTTCTGTGGAATTCATGCTCGAAAAATTCACACTTTAATTCATTTGCACGCTCGCGTTGTCACTGCATGTTGCGCTGAGCCGCCACTGGGAAGCGCCGCGGAACTGCTGCTGCTGCCTATCATCATCATTGGCACTTATCATCCAAGCCATCATCCAAGATGCATCCCAGTTCGACACCAGCACAGTTGATCCACCGCGCCACGATTGCCCTTACACAGCTACATCGCTTTCTCCAACAAGCCACAGACATTCTTGCCAACTTGCACAACTTGTACCTACTCCACACAGCACAGGTCGATCCCGATTTTCAACGTACATTCCCTCCACTACCAGCACCTCCTTCTTTTGCAGTCCCCATTCTGGCGCCCACTTCCTCTTGTGACTCAGCACCCATTGAGCCTATCCGACGAGCACCTGGACCTACCCATTCTTCTTCCGACACACCTCCTTCAGAGCCACTACCACCAAAGAAGAAACGTCAACCACCACCTCCATTGAATTCCAATGCAGACTGGGACGATTGGGATGGTGAAGCCGACCTCAAGCTCATTGAGCTGAAAACAGACAACCGCCTACGACCCAATTGGAACTACGTTGCTCGCCGTGTTGGCTTCTCTATTGAACAATGTCAGAGCCGTTGGCAGGAACTTCAAGAAGAACAACGACGACGTGACACCTCTATCCAACCACAGCAAGCTCACCCTTCTCACCATTCACCTACCATTTCACCCACTCCCACTTCACCCGCTCACATCTCGCCAGCTCCTCACACGCCACCACCAACCCTGCATTCTGCATCTCCGCAACAGCTGCCATCCCTAGCGGACTACTCCAACTCTTCCTCTCCACTTCTTCTTCCACAGCCAGCGCTAGCCTTGCACACTGCGGACGCGGCAGCTGCAGCTGAGACAGGCCACAACAGTGAAGACAGCCATCAGGAACCCAATCACGATCAATTGGTCGGCAGCTATTTTGTGTAAATAGCAGTTTCACCACATTCCTCCCGGCGCGCTGCTGGAAATACTCGCGGATTTCACTGCAGGTTTTCATTGCGGCCGAGCGACTGTCTCACTCAACCTTTTTCGTATTACTTGTGGCATTTCAATCATTCTTTTTTGAGTACTGTCTCCTCGAATTCAGTTTTGTTCCGCAACCATTTGAAAGAACGCCGCTCACCTCGCGCTCTATTTACCTCAGCTCTGCAAACATGGTCAACGGGCACTCTTTCCGCAGCACACCAACGCGACCAACAAGCGAAGCGACCTCGACCGACACCCTGACCGACACGCTTCAGCACACCGAAGAGGCACAGCATTTCCTGCCGGGCAACCCGCCCGTTCACCTTACACCTTCTTTCACCCTCCAACCAGAAATCCTGGCCTTTCACTTCCTCTTCCTACTTGTCACACGCCTTTTTGAGCATCCCATCACCAACGGCCCTGTTCCCAGCCTCGACATGTTTTGGGATCACACTGCCTACGCACTTTACTACCAATACCACCGAAGCGTCGTTGAATTGGGCCGCGCCACCATGCGCCTGAAGCGAGCACGCCGCCTACTCCAGTTCGTGCCCGGACCTCCAGGTCACCCAGGCTATTGGCGTGTTGATCCCACGGTGACCTTCCCTGACAACACTACCGACTTTTTAGGCACCACACCGCCCAACTCGCCACGATCTCCAGAACCTCTTCACAGCCGTACCGGCAGCCGCAACACTCCTCGAGACAGATCACGCTCAAGAGACCGATCCAGGTCTTGACATCAGTTCTGCACTCCATCGTATGCTGCAGCGCCTTCTAGCACTTGATGTTCCACCAGTGAGCAGCATCCACACGGTTTCACATACCTTCGACATTTTTTGCAGCAAAAGACCTCCCACCACTGCTTCATGGCATCCTTGTTGCACCAGGAGTCCTCAGCCTTTTCTTTTTCTCATACGTTGTTCCTTTTCATTCATCAGCAGCATTTTGAGATCTCACGGCCACAGCATACCCGCCATTCTGCCTGTCGCGATGCCGGAACGCCTCTATGCATCGCCCTCGGATGCCACTACACCGATGGCTATGGAGCCATCACCCTTTGCCTCCTCCGCCGACATCCCATCAGGTCCAGCAGGCTGGCTACTTCTTGCCTGGGAACCCGCTTCCCTACCTAGCACCGTCCGCTACTCATCAGCCAGAGCTCTTGCTACTTTCTTGGATGATTGCCACCCTCAACACCATTGTCACAGACATTCAAAACCACCCATTGGTCACTGACCCTATTCCCTACCCTTCTTCTTTCACAGACCAGCAAGCATATCGACTCTACCTACAACTTCGCAACAATCTTCGTCACTTGGGAACGGTCAACTCCGACCTATGCCGCGGCATCCGTCTCCTTCAGTTCCTGCCCGGTTCCCCGGGCTCACCAGGCCATTATCGTATGGACCCGTCCGCCAAGTTCCCACCATCAGCTACCTGCAACTTTCTTACCACACCGCCCCTTCAGCCTTTGAGCACACCAGCCACACACTCCCCCCCACCCCAGCCCCATTCACCATTTGGCCCCCCGCCAGCGTTCGCGCTCGCGAGACAGACAGCCTCCCCCGCCCCCTTTCAACACCACGACACTACAACACAACCCCAATCTCCACATCAACCACCGCAGTCCGCTCTCTGACATTACATCAACACCCACTCCCACCAATCGCAGCCAACTCCGCCAGTCTCTTTGGACGGCAACCACCACACCACACAGCTCGTCTTCACCGTCGGCAACCTGGCCAATCTCCCCGCCGCGACAGCACACCGGCCAATCTTTTTAGATCTCAGTCTCACCGACAACAAGCAACACGGATCGACCAAAAGTGAACGTCATTGGCTCTTTTCATCACTCGTATGAATACCATTCTTCAGGATTTCGACTTGTTACCTACACATGACACTTTCTCATTGCATACCTGCAGCCGTTTTGTTCCATCAGGCGCTGATCATTTCTTGTCCGACTGTCCCATGACGCACCTTGAGTCTCCGGATTGGGACCGCAGTCCTTCCCTCATTGAGGAGGCCTTGACAGATCCGTACACAGTATCAGACCCGACACAACCGCGGGCAGACCTTCCACCAGTCCAGGTTGAAGACACGGCAACAGAAGCGGCTCACACACCAGCACCATCCACCACCGAGAAAGCCGCACCGCCACCAAAGACACCACCAATTCCGCCTCCCACCCATCGCAACCGCACTCCCACAAGCCACAAGCACCACAGCCAGCGAAGACCACCAAAGCACCGAAACCTCCACCATCGCCTGCCACATCCACCAGCACCGAGGATCCAGTCATCCTAACTACCAACGTCCCCATCCTGACCAGGGCAGCCGCCTGATCGCCTCCACTCCACCCCTCCCTCATTCACTCCCCGCCTTCTTCCAGCAGCAACATCCCTGTTTCCTCTCCAACACATCGCCAAATACAAGTCCGGATTCCCAGGCCTCGTTGCGACGGCAAAATCATGCCATACAACTTTTCTCGCTACATCCACCAGCACTTGAATACTCCTGCCACCTCAACCCGGTACACGCCACCAGCACACAGCTCCTCGCTCCATCAGCCATCCAACGTGCAACCACCGTACCCTGCTCCGCAGCCAGCATTCACACCAACTACCACACCACCACCACCACAACCGGCGCCACAAGCACTATTCCCACCACTTCCACCTATCCCTGACTTTCCTCTTACCGAACAACAAGCCAACCACCTCACCAACGCTATCCTCCGCATCGCTCGCAGCGCTACTGCCGCGGCCGCCAATATGACAGCACCTTGAACTCTACGGCTGAACAACCACCCTAGTCGGGGACTGAGTGTCCCTCCGTTTCACCCCACATCGCTCCCACAGCCGGACTCAAAACAAGCCAGCTTACATTCACACCACTTTGGGCCATAGGTTTGCGAGTTTGACTCTTGGTTTTCATTTCTCATTTATCTCACCAATACCTGAACGCCGATTTCGTCAAGTTTCAATTCTTTTCATGCAGCATTTCAGCTTGCACCCTTCATTTACGTTATTTCACCGCAGCCATTTGTTCACGCTCAACCTTCTGTCCCTGCGTGATTCGCCACCATGGCCCTGCCGCAGCCACCAGATGAGAGCAGTGATACCTCTTTTTGGGCAGCAGTGTACGACGAAGATCCTCCCCACATCATTTGTGGAGTACTTACTGATCTCAACCGTTTCACCTTACACCAGCACCTCACCACCAATGCCGCCCTCACAGAAACACCACTCCTCCACCGAACATTCCAAGACGCACTACCACCAGCCCTCCACCGCCAAGCGCGCAACTACAATACCAGCCTCAACCTTGCCAACGTCCACTTGCGCCGAGCACTGGACGCTCTCGATGCCATGGGCCGCCACCCACCCCACATCTACCTTCGTGATCCAGATGCGGGCGACGACGATCCACCAGCACCCACCAGTGCCGAACCTCCTTTTCCAACACCATGCACTTTGTCACTGGGCCAGCCAGTCAATCCCCCGCCCGCAGTTCGGCACTATCTACCCACTCTCCAACCGACATCACGAGTCCTCCAACACAGTTCCACACAGACCACTCCAACACACTCTACCACTCATGCTTCACAGCAAACTGACCTCATCATTACCCCACCCATGATCAATGAAGACCAACAAACCACCCCTCGCCCTGACCTCTGCCACATTGAGGTCCAAACAGCCAATGAGCCACACCACACCACATCCATCCAGACAGATCTCCACGCAATTGTCCGGTACCCGGCTTTTGCCACACCCAACGCAGCTTTTGCCCCCACTACACACTACACCCATCTCCACGGCCAGCATTACCTCAGCACTCAACAAGCAACCCAACCCAGAGCGCTCCACTGACCATTGGGTGCACGCAGACCTCATTCCAACACCTACAGTTGATCGCCCACCAGCACCCGCACAATCCTCCGACTTTGCCACACCCGTGGGCGGAACACCACAGCAACCACGCTCAAAAACTCCGCCGAGGTCGGGCGCACCTCGCCGGAACCGTTTCACGCAGGAACGTCCGACCGATCCACGCCACGGATCCCCCGTGCCGCACTCGCGCTCCACCACCACTCCACCACCATTTCAACCATTCCAACAGCAACCACCACCTTTTGTCCAGCCCAAGCGACCGCCACCACCTCTACCAGATTTCACGGCTCCCACCCGCCATACCCTTCCACACCCCCGCCATCACCATTCCCCCGGTCACCCACCCACAGCCCAACAGTACCACCATTCACTCCCACCACCACAGCCCCCAACCTACCACCACCTTTCTCGGCGACCCGGTCCAGCCACTACCACACTCGCAATACACACCACCACCAACACAGCCCTCGCGGCAACCACGAGTCCAACCAGGTCAGCAAGACTACCGCCCCGAAGATGACCCGTGGAGTAACTATGGCCGCGGCTGGGAACATCAATAAGAGGACCATCCCACTACTGAGCAGCCTGATGCCGACCTTAGTGTGTTGCTCTATGCAGATTAGACTACACAATCAAGTCCACATGCATTTTACATTTCAAGTGTCTTTTCAACCTTCAGCAGCTTTTTCAGTGAACTTTTCATTTTCATTCACGTCGTGGACATCCTGCTCAACTGTGCCCACTTACCGTTTCACATCGCACCACGACAAAATCGGAGAGTTTCCTTCAGTTTTCACTTTCGTCTTCGAGTTTGAATGTATGCTTTCTTTCCTTTTTGGTCATCGAACCTAGACTTTCCCACAACTGACCGTGACCGTCCTGCATCGCATTTGCAATCACCTGTTCTTGAGTCACTGACCTTCATACGTCCTCTAATTTACTTCACAGCTATCTTGCTCGAACGCTCCTCCTCGCCCTCTCGCCATCCTCGATCCTTTTCAGCAAACATGGATGCACAATGGCAGCAGTTCTACTGGCAACATTACCTTCTCCAACAACAACAACAACAGCAGCAACAGACCTCGGGCCAACAGACACATCAGTACACTCCCACCGGCGCGTATGGCCCACTCACCCATGCAGTCCGCACTCAACAAGCCCATCAACATCACCCTTACACTCCATCACCCGGCACCGACCGTCCAAGACTCCTGGCACTCCACAGAGTCCTGGGACTCCCACTCAGTCCATGGCCACCAACTCCACCGGACCATCCAGCCAACACAATGGCCTCGACGTTTGACGTTTTTCCCTGGCTCCTTGCGTACCATGGTGCGGCTGACTACACAGCCCGCACGCTTAGCCATGGAAAGTTCTGTGGCCTCATACCGACGAGGAGCATCGCCGAGTCAGTTTTTACCACACACCTTCTCCAGGAAATCAGAGACCGGCGCTTCGACCTGGATGCCATCGCAGAAGCCCTTCACACTGCACAAGGCACAACCATCCCCAACAAGACGACCCAAGCACGGGCCTTCCACGCCCCTTTGATTGCTCATATCACCGAGCAACTCCAGACCCATGCCCCAGCTGCAGCCGAAGGTTCCGCGCTTCGTGCCCTCAAGTCCACCACCGATGACCTCGCCAGAGCGCGCCAGAAACTTCAGGCCCATGGGATCGAGCTTACACCGCGCAAAGACGCTGGTCGATCTTCTACCACTGCCACCCTACCCAGCGCTCCCACCCCCACCAACCTCCAGCACTGGCCGACGTCCTGCAACCTCCCACCCATCCTTAAAGGATGATGTCCCTGAGGCATGGACTACACCGGCCATCCAACAGTGGATGCGCACTTTTGACTCCGCCATCCAGGACTCCGCCAACATCCTACAAACCAACAAGATCACCACCGACCAGCTCAAGGAAGCAGCAACCCGCTACGGCCCCCCCTCACTCGTGTGAACAAGCTCACGATTAAGAGCCTCCAGCAAATCGTCAGCGTGGGAGCAGCGGTGGCGTGCTGACTCTCCCTCTCCAGCCAATTTCAGCCGCACTCCAACCTTTTGCAACTCCTCCACCGCCTACACCAAGCCCTCTCCACACTTATCCACTACAGCCAATACATAGAACGAGCCGAAGCCATCTTTGCCGTTGGCCTTATCCACCTCACTCTGCTCTTTTGCTACCCATCCTCCACACAACGATCCCAACAATGGCGTCAACGACTACAACACCTCCGGGTGCTTCCCCATACCTACCATTACCACCACTTTCTCTCACCCAACTCCGTTTACGTCAAGCTTTATTTCAACACTCTCTCACCACACCGATGCTACCACCAACACGGCCACTTCTACATCGGCTCCACCAGCATTGGCATCCCCCATCGGGAACACAACCGGCGCGCCAAGCTCAAACAACTCCAAAACAACATACCAGTCTCCGCTGAACTATCCTTACGATATTGGCATTCCTACAACAATATGCATCACTTCACCCCAATCCAACTTTCCTCCCACGACACTTACGATCAAGCCTGGATTCAGGAACACCACTACATCTCCAACTGGATGCCACCGCTCAATTGGCCTTTCATTTCCCAACACCTCAAGCTGAAAGCCGAAGGCTGGCAATTCACCAAACATCGAGCACACTTCTACTCCCGCCTTGCCATCTCTTCCGCAAGCTTCGCAGACGACAACAGACCCTCCGGGAACCCTACCTATTCACATCCACCAAACACCATGCCCTTACCCTCCTTCGTAACCTCACAAAACACACGCTTGCCTCCTTTGAAGCCGCCAAGCAGCTCCGCAGTGGACGTCACACGGACCTTGAGGTCTACGCCATCCGACGTATGGCAGCCAACCTCGAAGAGCCAGGCCGCACTCGAGCACTACACATCATTCACAAAGCACTCCATTGTCGGAACTTGACCCCTCCCAAACCCAACCTTCCTCTCACCGCCCCTTTTCTGGCTCATCCCGATTTTACAAAGCATTGCCAGCAGTGGTTACAGACCACCATCCAACAACACAAACACCTGGCCATACCGTTACACCTCCCCACCCACCGCTTACGTGAAGCGGCACACAAGACACTGCGAGCACAGCTCCACAACCATCGCACCTGGGAGGAAACCCTCCACACTCCGCCACAGGCCACCGATCTGCCCTGTGCTTGTGCTCACCTCCGCACTTTACTTCTTGACCCAGCCACATCCACTATCAATGACCACTACATTCTCACACTTGACCAATTGCAACTACCACCACACCTACGCATTTTCTTGGCAGCCAACATGAATAGCACATTCTATCCCAGCAAAGCCAGATACTTCCTCACTTTCCAAACCGCCTTTTCCAAATGGCTACGCGCTCAGGGCCTCCCGACATCCCTTGTCCACCACTTGGAACCTTTTCTCCAACACCAATGGCGACTCCACACTACCCATCTTAAGCAACAACCACGATTCACAGCTCGTCTCATCCGCCAGCTACAAGAGTTTCTTGGCGACAAGGTTGTTCTTCTGCAACAGCTTCGAGTTTTCTGTCCACGCTTATACTTTGCTGGTGCTCTGAACACCTGGCACTCTCCAGAACTTTTCGAACCACTACCGTTTTTGAACCCCTCCAACATCCACGACCACCTCACCGCTACCATTCCCACGGTTCTACGAACCAAATACAAGTGGGGATTTCGAAAAGACTTCACAATCCCTTACGGCATTGTTCACCTCAAAGAAAAGAAGCACTGGAACAAGGGATGCACTATTATCTCATACTTTCAGTCCCTTAGTGGCAACCTTTTGCGCATCACCAGCCGAGCACTTGACACTATCTTGCAACACCTTTACCCTCAACACCCAGGTCAACTCTCTATACCTCAACTTTGGCGCCACTTCCACTGCTACCTTGCTGACACACCACCCGACATTACTCTATACTATATACGCCACCAATGACGACCTCGTTGGTTTCTTCAACTCAGTCCCACAACACCGCCTTATTGATGCCGTCCACTCCATGATCCAGCACTGGCAACACCAAAATACGACCCACACCCTTACAGTGGACACCAAAGCCACAGGCAATCCGTTCCACCATTCCCACATTGGCCGACATCACACCAAGCATCCCACCCAACGGACCATCCACACTTCTGACATTACAACCATGGTTGCCTTTGCACTCAACACCTGTATTTTCCGGGCATGCAACCACACATACAAACAGATCAGAGGGGCCGGGATTGGCTCCCAGCTCTCTCCAGCCCTCTGCAACGTCGCTATTACCTTGATCGAGCACTCCTGGCATCAGCTTCACAACAACCTTCTTCAACACACAGCACTCCACTTCACCTACTACCGATACGTGGACAACCGTTTCATTGTCCACAACGAACACTTCCTGTCCCACCCAGCCATCCAAACATTGATTCACCACAACTTCTTTGGTGACCCAGTCGAACTGGAACCAGTTGACGACTTCCACCTCTTGGGCTTCAACATCGACCTCCCACAACGCACCATCACCTACATTCAACCCACCCAGCCCTGGAAAATCAGGCCACACCAGCGCCGGTAGCCAGCGCTTGGCTCTCTCCGGCTTAGCTTCCAGACTCCATGCCATAGACACCTACACCTTTCCACAACAACATGCAACCGCACGCCTTTATGTCCAAAAGGGGCATGACTCTGCAGCCTGCAGACGGTTTTTGAAAAAGGTCCTTCCACAGCGCTTCACAGATCGCAGGATTGCGCCGATAGCGGCATTCTGTGTGTGTCAACCCTTGTTTCGAAGGGTCCCTCCCACCAGAAGACAATCGCAGGGGGCCAGCGGCCGACAAGCAAACGCTGGCTAACAAAGCTGTGCTTGCTCGGTGGATGCGGTCAGAGACGTCTGACCGTGTACCTGCAAAGAAACTGTTGCTCACGCTGTCCAATTTGGCTTTTTGGTTCCATGGTTCTTCATGCTGCCTACCCCTCAAACCATTTTTTCAGCCACTTTCAGCAGCTGCGCGTTTTGCCGCCTGTCACCGCAGTTGAGAGCGAAACATTTGTTCAAACATCTTCAACTCCTCGGACTTTTCACCTTTCGGTTCTACCACCTTCCTTCGACCTGGCAATTGAGTTAACTGAAAACCAATGTCGAAGTGTGTGTTACCTGAAACGTCTTCCGTCACTTAACGCAAATTAGAGGCAACGCTGTCTCGTTTTGCAGAGGCCAATCCTTCACCAGGATTCCTGCCAGCGCTAGGTTGACAGTAGATTTACTTGTAGAGGCTGGGACGAAAGCGTGGAACTGATCAAGTCAGCCCATCTCGAGAATAAGCACTTGCAAACACCATGCATTCCATTCGTTGATCAGTGAGATACCTAACTTGCTCTGACTCTGGTCAATGAATCCAACTGAACAAGGCTTGGCGACAAATCCAGGCCACAGTGACCCAACGTGGCCATGGGAATCGCCAGGTACAGCAGCTGGAGCATTGCTCCAGCTTGGTTCATTGGCAAAGCAAACCTTGCTGGAGAAGTCAAACAACGCTAGATCAAGGACAACTATCGAAAACTATGAGTTTCCCTAAAAATCTAGGAACCAAATCACTAGTGCGAACACTTCTTCAAGGAAGCTTCCCCAGCCGCCTTTAGGGCGGCGGGGGAGCTTCCTTGAAGAAGCGCGAGCTATCCTGGTACTACTAGCTACTTCCTACCTCACCTCTAGCGAGCGGCATAACCCCCCTTAACAATTTAAAAAAAAAAAACAGTATGCAAAAACAATCGCATCCCTGTCTTTTACATAAATACTCATGGCCTGGATGCAGATGGGGAGCTAAGGCCCTATTGTGGAGTACCAGCTTCGGTGGTGGTATTCTCAATACATCTTCAACAGCACTATATACTGACTACTGTTGTGGACGATTGCAGCTCTCTAAAGGAGTTGTCCGCATCATTCCGCATCTATTCTTCTCCCAATGTCCCTTGAATCTCGACCTCTGTGTACCTATTATAGGCTTTGACTTGATGTTCTTCAGAGCTGCATTTGAACATGTCCACTAGTTTATCAACTTGGCTTCTGCAAGTCCATTTTCTGTATTTCAGCTGCCAAACCAAAGACATCGCATGTCGTGGCTTACCCTGCTTCCCAAGGCATGGACGTGTTGCCGCCCAGCTTGCTTCGTTGGTGTCCTTGGCATTTGAGGTTTTGCCAAAGAATAAGGCAAGAAGTGCCACGCCACTTCTTGTTCCTGAAGCTTCAGAGTGGATCACGAAACACTGGAAAGCTAAGCAAATGAAAAAGCTCACTTCAAATGTACCCAGCCGCCCAGCCCATGAAAGCAAGGCTCAGAACATCAGCGCCCGAGTGCCATGTCTAGAGGGCACTACTTGGAGGGCGGAGCCACTTGGCTGCATGAACAGGCACTCAACTAGTCAAGAGAATGCGTCCAGTATGGAGGCATACTTCAAGCCCCAGTGTATACGTTGTGGAACCCAATAACGTGTACGACCAACGTTCGATGTGACAATTCCATGGCACACAGGCACACACACTTCGCCTTTTTGGAAGAGAGTTCATAGTGGTTTGAGTGGTCGGGAACCTGGAGTCTGAAGGACCACAGTTCCTCGTGCCTCTTTTGGCGACTCTTCAATACCTCGGCTCAATTAGTTCGAGGCAGCTGGGTTCATGCTGTCTACATTCGGCAGACTGGTGGGAATAGATCAAAAGAGTTCGTCAGTAGACTTGATGAACACAATGAACGTTCATAATGATGTCTCCGTACATGTCAAAACATCTGTCCGACATTTGGCTCCTTTCCGCGATCTCAGATGGAGGTCTATGACCAGCATCCCATGCGCAAAACTGAGGCTACAAACCATGCTTTCCACAAACCCTGCGGGCCTTTGAAGCTCTCCGAAATATCTGCTGGAGGGAAGAGGTGGATCGGCAGCGCAGCATTTGGAAGCACTATATAATGCTTAAGTTTGGTGTAGTGGTCTTGCCACCATGTCCCATTGCTGTAATCGTCCTCATCAATATCTCTAAAACCAAAGATGAGACGTTCCCCAGGTGTTGCGACAATTGGATTCTGGAGGAAACACAATGAAACATGAAAAGTAGCTCCGAAAAAAGGGTGCATTAAAGTATTAAAAAAAATTATACAGTAAAAGGTAAAAGTTGAAAAGGACAGCTTCATGTGGAGGCATCAAGCCAAAGGCTTCACAAGAAAGGCGTACCACACCCATCTTGTGGTGTGGGGACCTTCTGGGCAAGTGCTCCAACAACTTTCAGACGTAAAGTGATATAAAAATAAAGGAATGACCTCCAGGTCAGAATGACCTCCAATCTTAATTCACACCAACTCAGAAGAACCCGATGCAAAGAGTCGGCTCTACAGGCGATGCAAAGCGTTCTGTGGAAGGCAGGTGCAAAGGCGTCAAAGCCATGTTGCCACTGTGCCACTTGTCAACAGGAATGATACAACGACTCCAGGGGTCTGAGCTTTCCAGAATCTTCACAAACATATCTTCACGGTAACTTCGTCCCTGCACCTGCCCTGCTTTGCCTCCCGCAGAAATTCTTGGTCACACACACTCACTTGATTGACTCAATTGGAGTGCGGAGCCGGTCCAGTTTTGTCCTTTCGTCTCTGACAAGTTTCAATAACCCGAAGACACGGTTGATTGAATCGAACTGTTCACCCTCTCACGTTGTCGATGCCAAATGCTTTATTGATGCTTACTGAATTGCATAGTTACAAATTGAAGACACCTCCAAATCCTTCAACAAATCGACAAGGATCTGATCATTCGCCCTTAGGCCCTTAAGTCTAATTTCTCAGGGTTTTTGTTTTTTGAGTTCCTTTTGGCATGCGCTTGTTTGCTAGCACCTTATGAATGACCGCGGGGAAGGTGAGAAGAGCGTCAGCAAACCGATTGTTACTATATAAGTATTTCCCTCACCTTCTCTTACATTCGTAATTATGCGGGGGACGGTCGCTTGAACTGCTCTTGGTAACCTTCCCCGTAGTTTCACTTCCGCGCGAATGAGTGCTCAATTACTCTTTCACAAAGAGGCTTGATTCCTAGCATACTGAGTAGGGTTGAAACTGTCCAATTAAGCAAATATAGCTGATGGAGGCAGAAACATGATAACTCTGTTTCATGCACCTCTGTGTAAATTCACAGGCGCCGCTTCCATGCTTGCATAAAGCTGCGTGGGAAAAATTAAGGCCTTTGCAATGTCCATGGCTGAGTGACATAGCTAGGATGGCTACCTCGCTATCTTCATTCGCAAAGACCCCTACCTGAAGAGAAAGTGAGCGACTTCAGGACTTCCGCAAGGTTCTTGCGATTTGATGCGGATTGGTGTTAGATTTGCATTGCCTCTATGAAGGGGGTGGGGGATTGAGAGGGTTGTGGCCAAAGTGGTGACGTGCATTGCGAGTGCAACGTAAGATGATTATGATGTCGCTCGGTGATGTAGAACAACTACGCAGATGATCTTGCTACATGATGTAGGTTCATGTCATGTCTACGTCACATGATGTCACAGGAGGTTCCACTAAATGTTTATAGGCTAGTCTAGGGCATCTTCTACAGGGGTTGCTCAAAGTCTTGAGAGCTCGCGCTCTTTAAACGAGCATTGTGGCAAACCTAAAAGAACAATAAAGAACATATTTTTGTAGTAAAAAAAGGTTGACAAGCAAACATGCAGCTGCTTACAGTCATGCAAATGTACTGTGATTTACAAACTTAAAAGCCCCAGATCAACTTTTACAGTTTTTACTGCTGGGAATGGGACATGTTCAGCATTCCTCAACATGAAATGACATTTGCAAAAATCATGAAACCGCACCTTGACTGAGGAGATCAAAACAGCCCTTTGAAGAATGAAAGTTCACTGTGTCGAACCTACACATCTTGAAGCGGCACTCTAAAAGTAAGAAATTCGCTTCTGTTGGCACATGTCTCAATGCATCATCATAACATTCACACTCTATCAGAAGCACAAGCAGGCTCCGCGTTTACAACTCATCTGGTGCTTACTCATCTCATGTTCGTTCGGAGAACCTCCGGTCTGGAGCCACATTTGTTCTTCGATCTTGCAAGAAGCCAGCCCATGTTCAACTCAAAGTAATGCAACACTGTAGCTTGTACTTGGCGTATCTTGCGATCGATTACAGTGTTAAGAGTCTGCAGGAAGTCATGTTCTGACAACAAACTTGCCAGCAATCGCTTACTTCTCCAGGCAGGTCTGGCATATGTACAAGTCTAGATTCGCAAATCTGCCTCTTTTCCACATTGGGTGGCTACAATAGTGAAATGTCCAAACAACAAAGACACTCTCAGCAAGGGGCAGGTCTGCTCTCTAATGATTTGCTAGTGCTTCGCGCATGGCTCTCTTCCTCAGATCAACAGCACAACTTCGAAGCGCAACTTCAAGCATGTTCGAACCAACATATGTGCTGTTTTCCAACCAACACCTTCCTGAACCAAGACTTTGGCTCCCAGCTTTGCTAAAGCCAAGCGACTGTTATTGAGTCTGGGGACTCAATGATTTCAAAAATCCCGAGATCAATCGGAATCCGGTAGATGTCCTGCAACTGGTCCTCCTCATCCACAACCTAGTCGGAGAACTTGGGACACAATAAGTTCAGAATCAAGACTCTTTCTCAAAAACATTCGTGTTTTGGCAGAATGAATGCATGGCCCACCCGTCGAAGTTGAGTGTTCATCTCAGCTCACTGATGCCTTTTGCTGTTTTCCTGTCCGAGGCCTTGCCACCATCTGCGGCTTTGCTGACCGAACCGGACACCACCTTTGCCGAGAGTTTGGCTCTGAGCATTTCGATAGAAACATCCCTAATCATACTTGCCCTTGTGGAAGAACAGGAAGCAATCAAAAAGAACATGTCTGGTGTTCCGTTTGAAGCCAAGCTCTTTATCAATGCTAGCGAGTCGTGCAGGTATGTTGTTGCTCAACCAATCACAAAGGCGTCCAGTGCAACTGTGTCTGTTTGCAAACGATGCAAAATAATAATTGCCGGCAAAAAGGTGCAAAAGGACTGCCAGTACAAAGAGGGTGAAGCGTTTTATGACGCATACATTGCACGTCAGCATTGCTTCACAAGTACTATTAACTACTAGCTTTAGCTTGAGCCGGTCTTGCTTTAGAATTCTATGTTGTTCAACATTCTGTGAAGGACCCAAAATTCAGAATTGAATAGACTCAGCTTTGACCTGGTTTAGCCATGTTTGTTGATGATGTAAGACACGTTGTCGAACTGTATGGCATTTCTTGCATCAGTGTTACCCTTGTGAAGCGCTTGACTGGACTTGTGCTACCACGTCCTTGTCTTTTCCAATCAAAACTGTTTTGTGTTTACTATTGAATACGGGTTCCTGAATTTGAGTGTACCGTCAGAATCAGCTCCAAGAATGAACTCTTTGTTGGGTATACTATCTTCCCAGTTCCAGGCCTTTGAAAAGGCGGAATTGGGTTCATTGCAGTTTCTTGTTCCTAGTAGCTTCTTGTTACTACTAGTAAGGCACTTGTTACTACTAGTAAGCACTTGTTACTAGCAGCGATGCACTTTTACTTGCAGTTTTCACAGTTGGGGTTACTGTAATTAGGTTGTTCTTGAGGAGAAAGGAGTTCCGATCAAGATCGCCTGGGGGGCACTGTATGATTTTCTGTGACTGCACGGGTGTAGTTGCCAGCCTCCGTCGCGAAGCCATGCGAATGAGACACAATAGTATATATAGGCACAGCACATAAAAATGGGCAGGGAGAATGTGAGAGCAAGGCATCAATGGCAAAACAAAACGAAGAAGAATGATGTTGACAAACACCATCAAGGAAGGACAGCACAGCAACAAACGGCGGAGAAAAAGCCGAGAGACCAATGCCACAACAAGGCAAAAAAGGAAGATAAATATAAATGCAATGGTTGTCTTTTGTTTCGTTATCGTGGTTGTCTTTCTTGACATGTTTATATAGGTGTTGCAGTTGGCAAATTACAAAGACATCCAAAAATGGTTACTGCGAAAATGCATTCACTCATACATACCGATAACCGCAGGCCCTTAGTGCTGAGAAACAGTGCACTTCCGCATGGTAGCGGAGCCGTGACGTCGATTCTTTAAGTCTCGACCGAGCTCCAGCGCGGATTTGGACCCCAGGGTTGACCTTCGCCCGCGCCGAGCGACCATATAAGCTAGTGTGGCAGTTCTCGCAATCTAAGCTTGTGTTGATTTGGAGACCGAGCGTGAACTCCACCATCGATCTTGACCTTGCCCCCATCTTGGAAGTTGAAGAGGTGTTTGAGGAGTTGGCAGAGCTCCTACTTCCTTTAGCCCGAGGAGGTCCCTGAAGGAGAGAAGGGTGAGAGAGTATGGATGGATCGGGAGGCGAACTCCCCATGGCAGGAGCTGGCATGACTGAGCTCACTCAGGCCTTGATCGGTGCTGCTCAAGCGGCCACCCTTGCCGCTAGTCAGGCTGCCCAAGCTACAGCTAGTCAGAGCTCTCCTGCAGGTGGAGGTGATGCTGGTGGGTTGAAGAAAGATTTGGCCAAGTTGATCCCACGACCGCAAGTGTTCAACCCCGCTGACCGTGAACAGGAGGTTTTACAGTGGAGAGATTGGTTTTGGAGTTTGAAGCAATATTTGGTAGTTGTTGATGGAGCATACCAAGAAGAACTGGAAAAGATGGAGACCAATCCCACTTCAGAGTATGACTGGGACTTGATGTCAGATGAGGACCAGCAAAGAAGCCGCTTCTTGTACTCCCTGTTGGGAGGATTGATCCAAGGAAGGCTGGTCGGAGTTCTGAAGACCGTGGACAAGTTCAATGGCTATGAAGCGTTGAGGCAGCTCCTTGGAAACTGCCAACCACAGGCGAGGAATCGTACTATGAACTTGCTCCAAGGGATAATGGCCTATCCCCAGTTCAATATGAAGAACTCACTCCTGCCACAGATTTTGAAGTTAGAGGAGCACTTCGTTCAGTATGAGCGCCTTGGAGGAGGAAAGTTGGCTGGAGACATGAAATCCGCGATCCTCCTAAGGTCAGTGGGAGGTCAGATGAAGACCCACCTGAACATCACGTTGAATGAGGGCAGCAGTTACAACAAGATCAGGGAGTCCATCCTAGCCTTCGATACAGCTACAACAAGATGGAATGAGTCAGCTGCCCTATCCTTCTCAGGAATGAGCCCAATGACGTTGACGACTGATGGTCCGGTGCCCATGGAAATCGACCGGGTGCAGAAGGGAAAGGGCGGAAAAGATCCGAAGGGAAAAGGAAAGGACTCGAAGTCAAAAGGAAAAGGAAAAGATGAAAAGGGCAAAGGCAAGAGCAAGAATGGGAAGTTCGGCGGAGGAGCAAAAGAAGGTAAAGGCAAAGGAGCCAAGGACAACAAAGGGGGCAAAGGAAAGGGCAATGGAGAAGTTTGCTGGACGTGCGGAAAGCCTGGTCATCAGGCGAAAGACTGCTGGCGGGTGAGGCAAGTTGAAGCACCAGCCACCCAGAGTGTTGCAGGGTCAAGCCAGCATACTACGTCACCATCGACCACCACAAGTGGAACTGGTGGCGGAGGAGACCAGAGTACGTCAGCAAAGTCAATTCGAAGAGTTTCACAACCAGCTGTTTTTGATTTGCGAGAAGCTTCAACAGGTGGTTCAATTCGAGTGGTGCAGGAAGTGGCCGTGGAGTACTACAGCATCTTCACGGACGAGGAGAATGACGATGAGCAAGCGGCCTATGTGGTGAACACGGTGCATGAGAGAAGGGAAGATAGTGAGGAGAGTGAAAGTTTGGTAGAGGACGGCATCAAAGGCCCTTCAATGGCAGTGATCGTGGATTCAGGAGCGGACGCATCCTTGTTCCCTGGCTTCATGAGGGAGATGGGAGAGGAGTCGTCTGGTGGAACACCCCATTTGCAGGACGCCCAAGGGACCAAGATCAAGACCTATGGAAGTCGAGATGTGGACATCATCTTGTGGTCTACAGAAGGTCGCCAAGTGGTCTTGAAGGAGAAGGTCACATTCAGTGATTGTGTGAGTCAGCCGATCATCTCCTACGGAAGACTCATGAAGAGTGGGTGGTCCTTGGATGCGAATTCGATGTGTTTGACACATGGAGAGTTGGAGGTGCCGTTGACGTTTCAGAACCAAAGCCTAGTGGTTGATGCCTGTATCAGGACCATCTCCAAGCCACAGGTGATTCGCACGTTGGCAGTCCAGCTCGATGAGGAGTTGCAGAGGACTTCTGAAGAGTACTATGGATGGAGAAAGAAGGGTGACTATTGGTTGGGACTGCATTTGGGACGCTCATACCAAAGCCCTCAGTTTATTCCAGGTTTCCGAAGTCAAGATGAAGGGTTCTGTCGGTCCACCTTGGTGAACAGAGGAGGACAATGGGAGTTAGTCGAAATGGCTGAACCTCTTGACAGCCTGGAAGACCAAGAGGAGGCGATTGAAGAGTTGAAGAGTGAAGAGATGAGCAGAATTCTCACGTTCATTGCCAAGGAGGGCATGACCCCAGAGAACTTTGGGTTTGAGCTGAGTGAGGGCTTCAAGTGGTACAAGCCCCGAAGCGAAGAGATCGAGGATCATGCTATCCCAGAGGCCGAAGAATCTGAGGAGGTTGAAGACATGGAGATTCCCAGTGGAGAGCAAGCTGAAGGGAGGAACCTCGATGATCAGCTCGTGAGGTTTGAGGTTGGACCAGCTTTGCCGAGTCACATTACAGTCAACGATGTGGTCCTTACATTGGAAAGTCCCTTGAGGAGTTTGAGAGCAGCCTGCTCCTACTACAAGATAGGCCAGAGTGGAGGAAAGAAGAAGTGCTTTGGTAGGTTGCTCGAGCACCAGAACAAGATGGAGTTGCTGCTCGCGAAAGACTTGGCAGCACAAGCAGAGGCATTCGAGAAGCGCATTCCTGTGGAGCAAACAGTGGCAAAGGAGCCTACAGAGGAGGAGAGAAGGCAACACCAGCTGACTCACCTCCCATATGCCCCATGGTGTGCTTCTTGCCTCAAGCATCGAGCACGGCAGGACCAGCACAGGAGGACAGGCAGAGCTCGTGAACAGGGATGCCCGACGATCTCATTTGACCTGTGCCATGTCAGAGCCTCAGGGTCTGGAGCATTGGGAGGAGAAGAGCAGGAAGATAGGGCACAGCTGGGAGTGTCAGATGAAGGAGGAGCGTTACTCCTGGTAGCTGTGTGCTCACAAACAGGATACTTGTTGGCTTTGCCGTTGAAGTCAAAGGGGCAACTGGCATTGATCACCCACGAGTTACTCGCCTTCACGCAGGTCTTGGGGCATGAGGAGGTACAGTACTACTCAGACAATGAACCTACTCTGAGGCAGGCACTCAAGCTCCTAGTTCAATCGAGGTCTGCATTTGGGCTGAAAACGACCATGAGGACAACTCGGATCTACGATGCAGCTGGGAACAGTTTGGTTGAGAATGCCATCCAACGGATCAGGAATGTAGCTGCAACCCTCATGGAGAGCCTTACAGAGTCCACAGGCCTTCGCTTCAGCAGCCAGCATCCATTGTGGACATGGGCATGCCGACATGGAGCTTGGTTATTGAATCGGTTCCAACCCTTTCAAGGCTCAACAAGCTATGAGCTATGTCAAGGTCGGGCCTATGAGGGAAAGCTGTGCGAATACGGAGAGATCTGCTTTGCTTACTCAAAGCCCAAGCAGGGATTCAAGGCAGACCCGAGGTGGAAAGTTGGGATTTGCCTTGGAAAGACAGAGATCCAGGACGCTTGGGTGATCGGTGATGGCAATAGAGTTTTCTTAAGCAGATCATTGAGGAGAGTTTCCAATGCCAACAAGAAGTACTTGGCCTGCTACCAGAACTTCACGGCTTACTCTTGGGAGTTCCAGCAGAACTTTGGAGGACGGATTGTACCCTCCAAGAGGCTAGCAGCTATGGTGACAGGGCCGATGGGAGTTCCTATGCCAGTGAGCAAGGCCATAGCAAGTCACGATGAGGACGCCTTGGAGGTGCTCGCCTTTACAAAGACCTTGGCAGGAAAGCTTGAGGAGGCCCAAGATTTGGTAGCTGAAGAAGAGAGGCCAGTTGAAGTTGGCAGCCTGGGAGAAGAAGAAGAGAAGAAGCTGGCCGAGGAGAAGAAGAAGGACTACGTGGAGGATGAAGTCCAGGAGTTGATTCCAGTGAGAAACCCAAACCAAATTGATGAAGGCCGGAACCAGGCAGGACCTTCAACAGTGTGGCCGAGTACACCAAGACCAGAAGCTCAGAAGGGTGCTTTGAGAGGAAATGAGGAGGAACCCGAAGGAAAGAGATTCAAAGTAACCTTCGAGAAGAATATCCACAGTTTGGATCAGGATGCACCCGAGGCAAAGAGATTGAAGCAAGAGGAGAAGGTGCAAGAGGAGAGACGGGTGGAAGCCACAGAAGTTGAAGGAAGGCTTTACTACCACATGGACAAGGTCATTGAGGAGGACTTTCTGGAATGGGAAAATGAATGGGCGTTGGAGGAAGAAGAGTCCCTTCAAGACATTCCAGATGAGCTTTGGTCTGACGCTCCATTGGATAGAGTTCCACCTGACCCTCCAAAGTGGGTGGACGACCTGGCGAATGAGGTGGAGGAAAGGAGACTACAGAAGTTGGGAGTTTTGGTCCCAATGGATGAGTTGAAGCACGGTTACAAGAAGCTAACCACCAGGTTCGTTCATGACTGGAGGGCGAAACCAAGATCCAAGTTGCCGGGAGCACCAAAGCAGTTCTTGAGGAGATCGAGAATGGTAGCAAGAGAATACGCCACAGATCGAAGAGATGATGTACACAGCCCAGCCAGTGGAAGCCATGCTTTGAGGTTGATACCCACTCTGTACCTGATGAGGAAGAAGGAGATGGAAGATGGTGGCCCACAGGTTCAGCTTGGTGCGCTGGACGTGAAGGATGCCTTTCTGCAGGTACCACAAGATGAACCAACTCAAGTGACAACGGCCACGGGACATTTTGAAGTCCGCCGAAACCTTCCAGGACAGAGGATTGGGGCAAAAGCTTGGTTCGATTATTTCACGGGTTGGCTATGTGAGAAAGGATTTGAGTTTTCGAGAACGAATCCATGCTTGGGCAAGCTCTCCAACAAGATGACAGTGTTGATCCATGTGGACGACGTCCTATATCTTGGAGAGGAGGAGTACGTTGTGAACGACTTCTTGCCAAGCATCAAAGCAAGGTTTGAAATCTCGGAACAGCATCTAACTGGTCCTGGCAGCTCCTTCCAGTTCTTGAGGAGGACGTATGAGGAGACAGAGACTGGGCTGAAGGTCCACCCTGGCAAATATGCCGAAAGCATGGTGGAGATGTACGAGGAGACCATGGGACGTGCAAAGGTTCAATCCCTACCATGCAGCCAGGAAATGCTTGAGGCTGATGGCACAACACAGCTGAGGGCAGATCTTGCGAGTCTCTATAGATCTTTGGTTGGATGTGGAATATACCTTTCACAAGAGCGACCAGATGTGTCCTATGTGATCAAGGAGCTTGCAGGGTCGATGTCATGCCCGACAACCGGAAGCTTGAGGAAGCTTGGAAAGTTGGTTGGTTATTTGAAGAATACCATGGGCCAGTACACGATGCTGGAGATTGAAGAGCCAGGATCAGGACTCGCTACGAGGACAACGAAGGGCAGATGGCTGCTGGAGACGTTCTCGGACAGTGACTGGTCAGGGTCCAAGAGCCACAGACGTTCCACGTCTGCAGCAATCCATGTGGCCAACGGAGTGGTGGTTTTCACAAGCTCAAGAGGGCAGAAAAGTGTGACGTTGAGTTCTGCAGAGGCTGAGCTTAATGCATTGGTTTCAGCAGCAGCAGATGGAATCTACCTGAAGAAATGCCTCGAGTTCATTACCGAGGAGGAAGTGATCCACCATTGTCTAGTTGACAACTCAGCAGCACTCCACCTATGCCATAGGAAGGGTCCCGGAAAGCTTCGGCATATCTCGGGAAAACTGCTGTGGATACAGGATTTGGTGGCACAAGAGGAACTCCAAGTAAAAGCAGTGGGGACAGTGTACAACATTGCTGATCTTGGCACAAAGCCCCTCACCAAGAATCGCATCAGCTTGATTCTCCATTGGTGCAATGCTCGAAGATGTGATGGGGAGAGATTGGGCCAGGAGGAGCATGGCCGTCTGCAGGAGATGAGTGTAAGCCAAGTCAAAATTGGCAAGCTGGCGAAACTACTCAATAGAATCCTGCTACTTGAGGGCCTTGGGCAAGTGGCCGGAGTAAGGAACGACGCCTTGGAGATTGAGCCCACGGAGAATGCTACTTGGTGGTGGTGGTTCTTCATCATCATGATTGTGGCGGTGTTGATCTTAATCGTGATTGGCACGATGGTGATGATGTGGAGGCGCATCAAAGCGCTTGAGACTGTGATCCAGCAGATGAAAGATGATAGTCATGTTGATGTCATGACCCAGGGGGCGATGACATATGAGGTCGAGGAGAAGGTGAAGGAGGTCAGCAAGGAAGTGAAGGATTTGAAGACCTATACACAGCAAATCCACAGAGGATTGGTGAAAGCTTCAGGATATGTAGATGCAACAGAGTTCCAAGAAGGAGATTGGAAGCACTGGAACTACCTACAGCACAGCAATCGAGAATTTGATCTTCGGAGAATGGATGCCCAAGTCAAGGAGTACCTGAAGGCAAAGCAAGAGCGAGATGAGGAGTTGGATGAACAACGAATCCCGTTGGGCAACCCCAGTCCACAGCGGGAGGAGAGTGAGAACGATGATGATGACGTCATTGAGGGTGAAGAGACAGTCCAGATTCGACTGGATTCAGGAGAGGTGGTAGAGATACCATTGAGGTTCATCGAGCCGCGTGAACCCGAGAGTGAAGGAGATGTCGAGATGACAGATGCACCAGCAACACCACAAGTCACAGCACCAGAAGAAGAAGTACTGAGAGAAGAAGCCCGGATGCCTGAGAGTCGTGAAGACCCAACCATCAGCAAAGCTACAAGCGGTTGGATTTCAGGCGTAGAGCTTCGTAGGTTGACGGTTTTTGACAAGGCTGCAGCACGCTCGTGTCTCAGGGCGAAGCAGCATTTGATGAAGTGTGAACAGGAATGGTGGAAAGCAAACCAGAACGATGATCATGAGAAAAAGTATGAGATTTACGAAAACATGGACCGACACCATGAGTTTCTGGATTGCGACGATCTACCCTTTTGAAAGTTGAGGCATGAACACGCCAACTTAGTTCAAGCCTCAAAGGAGGAGTGCGAAAATGCATTCACTCATACATACCGATAACCGCAGGCCCTTAGTGCTGAGAAACAGTGCACTTCCGCAGTTACAAATGTATACAAATGTACACGCCAAATGAACAGAACTGTCCACGAGAGAATATCGATTTGCCATTGCTTCGGGGTCTAGTTTCGACCCACAGCTGTGTATTTTGATACAGTCTGCGCGAGAGGGAGCTTGCACAGCATTCAGCCTCAGTCTATGTGTCCATTTACATATTAGGTGGCACCTGTGACAGTCTCACCGTGGACTCCACTCTTCATGTTAGCAACCAGGCGTGACTGTCTTGTTTGAACAAGGAATCCTTCTTCACATTCTTTGAATTAAAGAGCACCTTCTTCACGCAAAGGATGTCGATCAAGTCCTGCCCCACCAAAAAGGGTCACTCCATCTAGGTCAGGGCCACAGCAGGAGGTTCATTTTGTTTGGGATATATATATATATGTTTTTGCCAAAAGAAAAACAAGAAAGAGAACGTCAAACTTTCAATCACGAGAACAGTTGGTATTGTTATGCAGCCAAGCATAGCGTCTCTTCCTTGCGCCAGAGTTGTTTCATAGTGGTTTACACAAGCAGATCTGTGTTGGGTCCTCCAATGGTTTCGCAGGTAGGATGTCAAAACCGCGTGTATATTGTACATGTTGCGGTCCTTCGACACCTTCCAGGGTGCATCTTTCAAGACAAACGACCTCGAAGCAGCGCTGATTCTTTCAGATCCTAATGGAATGCTTGGCGAAGTCTCAAAAGAGATCGAATTAACAAAGTCAAGCGATCCCCTGTATCACATCTTTGAATTACAGTAAATATATATATATATTATGTTCCTCGTTCCCTGTGCAAGCAGATCCTCAATCGTTTGTGCAGAACTGTAGCTGAGTGGCACATGGCGATTCTGAAGAATTCGCCCAAGTCGTGTCGCGAAGTCTTCATGGCTTTGAGATCCAAAGACATCACTCCTTGACTCCGAAACAAAACACAAAGGTTCTTTTTTCTTTCGGAGGGTAGGCCGCTAGTAGAGGTAGGAGATAGGTAGTAGCTAGAGGTAGCTAGTACCTACAAGTAATCTACTGGGATGTGCTTAGCAATTGTTACGAAGGGTGAAGCATCAACTCCAACCGGAAGTAAGACTCACATTAGACTCACATTAGCAGTACATTGCCCCCTGCACACCGGACACGCCAATTTTTACTCTCGCAGCCCTGGAGCGGGGAGAAATGCGACCCGGACCAGCACAGCAAACCAGCTGTGCAAGGGTAGTAAAGGGAGGAAACCAACCACCCCAAACTTACCTAAAAGGTCGCAACGAATAAGCACCCCCTTCAAAAAAAAGGAGAGGGCGGGCGGGGTCAAAAGAAAGAAAAGACACAGCCAAGCAAAACACCGTGGTGGAGGTTCACACAACCGCCATCAAACGTTGCCCAAGTCCATGAGCAACCCCACTTGGCTGAACTCATGCATTCAAACAAAATGGTGACAGAACGTCAAACCAACCGATTGGATGGAACAAGTCATTGCAAGCAAATCCCCGTTTGTTGCACGCTCGCGTACACATCCCAGGAACTGGATGCAGGATAGCTCACTCTTCTTCCAGGAAGCTCCCCCCGCCGCCCTAACGGCGGCGGGGGAAGCTTCCTTGAAGAAGTGCTCGCACTAATGATTTTGTTCCTAGATCTTTAGGGAAACTTAAGCCATTCCCTTGTAACGGCTACAATGACATATTACAGTTACAAACTATGACTTGTCCAATTGTGCAACCGTTCCAGTTCCAGTGACTGTTTACAACCGCAGCTCAATTGCCTCCAAGGTGCAAAGTTTGGTCGGAATGCACACCCACAAGAACGTGCGAGCCTCGCGCTTTTGCCTCCTGGCAGCGCATCTCAGCGAACAAAAAAAGAACTGAAGAAAATGTCTATAGAATATGTATATATATATATAATATGTGTGTAATCGATTTTCGCGTGGCGGGCACTATTGATTCTGAGCGAAGTCAACCCAACATGTTTCCACATGCCATGCTGAGCTATTCCTCCGGTAGCTCCCGAATACCGGCCTTCAAAATTCGTTGGTGCCCTCCATGCAAGAAGTTCCATGCACCATCAACCTGTAGCGAGCAAAGGCTGTGCCTTCGGCAGGCCTCAATTTTGCTAGCTGCTGGTCTGGGCCAGTCTCCTATGGAAGAGCTTGTCTGCCAAGCTACGTACACCACCTCCTTGCAGTCCCACGGAAAGTCTGTCGTGCCTCAAGGTCAACGTGAACGGTCCCAAGACTCAATTATCTGTTCTGATACCATGCACTAGAATTTGAAGCAGTGCATGTCAGGAGGCTGAGAGAATTTTAGCTCCTATGTCCGTTCAGCAGTGATCCCACAGATTTGCGGGCACCAATGCAAGGGAAAACAAATGAATCTGAAATCAGTCTTTTCTTTGGGGGTAGACTGGCCGATGACACCCATCAGACATGGTTTGGTCGTCCCTTTTTGTTGTTTATGCACCATTCGCAAAAGAAGTCCGAACGAAGTCTGAATTCCTTTCTGACGAGGCCTTGTGTAGTCCAAATTTAACCAGGGTGTGGTTGGTTTGGACATCATAGAGATTGTGAGATCGTAGACAAGAGATCCTTTCTCCGTGTTGCGGTGTCCCCCATCGACATTGTCTCGCCTTCAGCCAGCTCCACAAGGTCAGGCAAAGGTGAGCCAGTGAGGGCCTCATTCGGTGAAGGTGGCATGGCAGGCGGGTCCACAAGCTTTTCGTTGAGTCCTCGGCTTGGCAAGATGATAAATACAAACCGACCACTTCTACAAGTGGTACAGTGTCTGGTCTCTCGTCTGTTGCCTATATATTTCTAATTGATTGAGTCTGACAGACTTGGCAACTGCAACAAATTGGATGAACACATTTATATATTTGCCCCCCTTGGGAGAAGAAGACAGCCTATCGTTGAATGAGCGGCCGCCAGTTTTCATGCTGTTAGATCATACGAGTGACCATTTCTTCCAGGCCCAGGTGCTCACTGCGAACTGCTTGCAATCGGTGGAGGCAAATGCAAGCACTGCGATGTCTTCATTCCTTGGCTCATTACATTTGCATCTGTCCAATTATCCTTGGATGGTGGAAAGCAAGACACGACTTCTGTCTTGGAAGTAGATCCGCTCGTGCTTGCAAACATGTTGTGGATTGGACTTTGCAGCATAGTATGGACACAGGAGTGGAAACAATCACTGCAGTCTTTGATGTCCTATACCGCTCGGCAGGATATTCAGGATATGTGCAAGACTTCCCTGGCCCTGTATTGCAGAGTCAGGCTGTGGAAGCAAGAATGCGTTCAATCCTGCTCCTCTTCTAAACTTCAGCCAATAGACTGCTGCTTCAGTTTGGAAAGCCAACTTTGGCAGACCTCCCAGTTGCTGAAAAAAGACAATACAAGCGCTCAGCAGGGGTTTTGGGGTTCTTCGATTCTGTCGTGTTTGTTTCACAAAAAAGTGATGAAATGTGATGAAAAGGAATCTGTCATTGCAAATACTGGAGTCGGCCCTTCAGTGCAGAACCTACCAAAAGTGTGACAGAAACTGCAAAGCACATCATCAGCACTTGGGAGAGGTACAAAAGCAAGCCTTGGACATCATGATTAAGTCGATGAAACGAAATGGCTTTGCTTTGCGCACTGAGAACGTATATTGGATCGTTGCATTGCTTGTTAACTAGTGTGTATAATCTCATACGTAAGTATTGCCAAGGCTTTGGTCACGGCTCAAATTGTTTGGAGGTGGTGACATGCATCAAACCTTGGGCAGTGGTACGAAGCTCCCGTTGAGCAGTGCCTCGCATGGCCAAAGTGGATTCATCTTATCCTCGGGAGACAGTTTCATGCGCCTCCAAGGTCAAAAGTCGAGGCTGTGTCAAACTATATATCTTAATATGTCATACTCAACACACACATTCTGGCCCAGGGCTCATGCTGCAAAACTTTGTTCTGTAATAGCATTTATCTTGCAAGCTGTCAAAGCTTCGGTGGGTGACGTGC
The DNA here is from genome assembly GCA_963970005.1 of Durusdinium trenchii. NCBI lineage: Eukaryota > Dinophyceae > Suessiales > Symbiodiniaceae > Durusdinium > Durusdinium trenchii. Next base: position 226,024 of record CAXAMN010005291.1, on the reverse strand, counting down.
ATCTCAACCTTGTGCCTTTGAACTGCGCTGATAATAGAGATCAAACTGTGCAGAGTATGAACCATCCTTTGTGTGCACGCTGTCTCTCTTGATGGGCTGTGGACTGGGGACCACGCAAATCAGAGACTATTTCAGGCTCTTTAGCTCTCCCCCTCTCTCACCTTGCTATGCGATACTGCATCAGCAAAATACCTGGAGATGTCTTCATTCAGCTGATTCAGCTGTGTGTCTGCCGGGTCCAGAGTAGCAATCGTGCTGATGTCCTTGGCATGGACAAGGTCACTCGCAGCACCTGGCGCGTGGAACATGACCCGAAAGAGTGCCGAAGGGACTTTCATTCATCAGCCCTTTAAACATATTTAAAGCCAAGTAAGATGGAACCCTTGGAAAGTTGCAATCTCTAACCTATCCACCAATGACCACTACATCGAAAACAACCGTTTGAGTGTAACAGAACTAGACGAAGAGAATGATATGTAGTTTGTGCCTTGTTGTCGAAGCATTTGGTGTTCAAGTGTTAATTTGAACTCTAGGTTTGCTCAGATCAAACACTGCTGCCACGTGCACGAGTGATTGCTGCGCGCTCAGCACAAAAGGATCCCGCCGGCAAACTCACCTCGGAAGAACGGGAGCAGGCCCTCTCATGTGAAGCAATTGAAGTGGCAAGCTCGATCATGATCCAAGATGATCCAAGACTGTTTGGACGGCGTCTTGGCTCTCAAAAACCTGCAAAATCTATCCTGAGTCCTGAAAGCAACACAAACCAGAGCTCTTGCACAAATGAGGATACTGCTTCGCAACTAATTTCATTGCAACCCATCAAATGCAATCTGCTGCGCTCCTGCCGTATCTCAGTTCTCTTCTGGCCTCCGTATTCATGCCACGGAAAGTGCGATAACCAGACTCGCCTGAGTGGGAAACTTAAGAGGCTCTCTTGATACTATTTGATTGTTGTCTCTGCTTCCAGTTCCTCAACTCTGAACATGTCATAGGCGGTGGCATCAAACCACTCCGAAAGGTCCAATTGCAATCCACTAAGTAGCTGCGGCAAATCAAGATCGAAAGCACCGACTTGCCGGACTTCCGCTGCCAAAATGGGTCTTTCGAGGCATCTTGCCACTCTGCAAAATACCTCGTCCGTAGTGGAAGGGGTTCATCATGGCTCCATGGTGGCTTGTGAGGGTGCGACACCTGCTACAAATCCAACATCAGGGGTGTCAGACACTTGGTAGATAAGTAATGAAAGGGTTGCATGCGCGAAGTGTCTGTTGGCATCTGTTGGCCAAGATGCTGTTGCATCTCATGAATAGCAATCGACATGGCTTTCAGCTCTGGCAGATCGAGAGCCAAGTGCTCCTCCGTCCACCACTCCACCACTTCCTAGGTGGCATCTGTTCTGTCAGAACAAAAGCCGGAAGGAGGAGACCCTGTGGTTTGCCCAGACATGAGACCTGATAAACAGGCGCCTGGAAGCCAGTACTCATGCCTTCACGGAGCAACTGTTTCAACACCTTGTACCTCCGAAGCTTGTGGTTCTGATTCCGACGTGACAGTGACACGACAAAAGCAAGCCTGAGTTATTGGTTCGCGGCTGAATGGATGTGAGTGGCATAATGATATGCCATGACACGCAAGACATGGGGTGGTAAAGCCTTGAACAATCTTGAGCACCTGTCTGTCTTTTTGCTCGAGGTGCTGGGTCGCTATAGGTGCTCAAGGCTGGAGAAGCCGGCGGCAACCTCGGACTCGATGGAGTCAGAAAGAGCCTCACAGTCACAAAGAACAGCTCCTGTCGTCGCGTCAGTCGTTTCTTATACTTAAAGGGGGTGGTAATACGTAGAGGTGTTTTATGACTTGGTAAAATGGCCTAGGCGCCAGGACGCATTCTCAGCTGGGGAAACTTCATAAATCAATACTCTATTGCTTCTCTTTGCTTTTCATGAAAACTTGCTTCTGTAAACTTTAGACAAGCACTCTTTCATGGCTGTTCTGTTTGTGTTGTTCTTTCGTTTGTCCCTTTGTCCCTCTTGCTCCTACTGCTTTCCTTCCCGATTTGAGTGTGATACCGTTCGGCTTTTGTGAGCCAAGCGAGCCAAGTGGCTTGCGTCTCTTCGCATCGCTCTCCTGTTTTGAAGACTATGTTAAATCCATGCAAAACAAACTGACCTTCACACTGCTCACAAATCGTCTGCATCTTTCCAAGGATGGTATGCCACCTACGGCCTCATGACAAAGCCTTGTCGGTCTCCCAAGCAGTTTCCTCGCTTCACCTATCTCGGTCATGTGAGTCATTCGATGTTTCTGACGTTTGACACACCCAAGGACCATCAAGGACCCAGCTCCTGCGCCATGAGCATTCAATTTACCTCTCAGACCATCCAGGCGGAAGGCATTTGGCTTAGGTGAATCGATTGGCTCTCGGCTCTGTTTTTGTGGTTCTGGAATTCTTCACCCAGAATCATTCAGCTGAGTGCTTGCACCAAGCTTTCTACCCAGAGTTTTGAGCCTGATTGTCGTCAATTGTGGTATGACAATGACAAGCCATGTTGTTGCTGTTGTTGTGGTTGTTGTGGTTGTTGTTGTTGTTGTAACTCTCAGCTGAGGAAGGTTGCACTATCTCAGTCAAAAGTAAAAGGACATTCCGTAAGAATCATTGCAAATCGCAACAAGCGGATGTCCCGTCACTGAACGGAAGCCAAAAAAGACTTGTCCAAATGTGCCCCGCTGGGCAGCTGAGCCAAAATGAATCAATGACGGGTTCTTTGTCGAGTTCTCCGTTCCAAGAAACATGGAAAAGGCAAAAAATCATTCAAAGAGATACTGAAGAGCTCAGGAGAAGCATAGCAGCTTGGCACATGAACATTGAACTCTGAGAGGTTCACTGCTGCGCACATGATGTTCTTCCAAGATTTGGCCAAAAGCACGAGACCTCATGAGGTGAACCCTGGGGAAGTTGGATGAACCCGAGTGAAGCCGCTTGAAACAAAGCCCGTTCAAAAACCTGGCGAGATTCTCCTTGAGCCCCTTGACCAAGAATGTTAAGTACAGCTTAAGTGTGCTATTGTGAGTTCAAGCCCTACCTTTTCTCAGGACATCTGGCCAAGGAATGCATCAAAGCTGCTTGTTGCGCAAAAAGGGGAATTATAGTAGTGACTAGTCTCTGGTTGACAAGCATGGCAACCAACCAAAGCACAACAAACTTGTTTCTTAGGAATGCAACCAACCAACCAACCAATGAAGCTTCAGATTCTTCAAGAGTTGCGTCCCGTCTTAGCCCATGTGCCTTTCTGGCCCTGGAGCCTGGAAGCTTACCGCAAGCCTCAATCGAAGCTGTTGACAACACAGGCTGTCGAGGCATAGCTGCGAAAGAAACAAGTGACATTGCTTCGGAGTGTCCTACAGCGTGTCCTACATCACCTGAGTGACTTTCAGACATGAAATGTTGTATAAATGTATCCTGCTCTGACAATTCTGTGGTTATGAAGGGGTGTGCCCGGTACATTGGGCCCTTTTCGCTTAAGCCAAACGAGTCAGTTTGGTACACTTCTTGATTTGTGCACCCTTCGAACGAAACTGGCGAAGTGCAAATCACACTCCCCCTGGCTTTTGTAAAGCCATCTGCTTGATGCCTTGGGTAGGTTTTTTCTTCTACCCTTGGTCATCTTCAACCATCTCAAAGCCTCCCTCAGACTCCGTGGAGTCCTCTCGAACGCTTGAGGTTCCGGAAAAACCGCGTTGCGGCTCCCAAGGGTCATTTGACCGGGGCCTCACTGGCATCTGCGTGGCGATGCCCAACCAGGTCGGCGTTTCCTGCTCCGGATCCCCTGCAGGTGGTAGGTCATGATCAGGACCTCGATAGCTTTCTCTGCGCGGCGGAGCTAAGTTGTTTTGCGCAACTCTCCAACCCCAAGCCGTCATCTGTTCCAATGAAGGTGGATCTTCACTTGCCAATGATCTCCTCCAGTCAGGTCGCTCTGCATCGCTCGCCTCACTTGCCAATGATCTCCTCCAGTCAGGTCGCTCTGCATCGCCCGCCAGGTCCTGCATGAAGGCCAACCAATCATCCCGTTCATCATCGCTTAGAGTGGCTTAGAGTGGTGCCGTCATGCGCACCTGGTCCCCGTGCCCAATAGGTGGTTGGGTCATAATCCAAACCATCGTTCACAAAGGATAGCTCTCGCGATTCCCCGGACGCCACAGAACCACCATCTCGCCTCGATGCAGGTGGCCACGAAGCCGCTGCTCATAGCCTCCCAAGCTGCTGGTCACACCCTCCGTCATCCTAGTGCTTCGATCCGATACTGAGCCAAGTGAATCTGATTCCGGTCCTCTGTGAACATATCGGACTTCCCTGAGTGGCTCATCCGAAGGCGGGCCATGCTCCGCAAAGCCCGGCATTGGCGGTGGTCCGGATGTCAACGAGCTACTCATCGACGAAGAGGCGCGATCCCCTTGGCCCCTGGTAGTAGACGAACTGCTGGCCCGGGATGTGGATCACCTTCCATGCACCCCATTTGACCCTTTCTCGCAATGCATGAGCCCTGAGGCGAAGATGACGAGTCCTCCATGGACCATCCGGCCCCAAACGCCCTCCAACACATTCGTCGGTGCCGCCAAAGAGTCTCCCATCGTCATGGCCTCCGTGCCTCTGCGCTTGACAACGTACAGAACGCCTGTCGTCGCGACTCCCACTGCACTGGTTCTCCTCCATAAGTGCCAATCACGCCCTGACACCCTCGTCCAGAAGGAGGTCCGAACGATGCGTCCAAAAGGGCATCCACCCTCATAGTGGGTAGTAATGTTCCCCCATTATCGATGATCGCGCACGTCCATAGTGCAGTGACCATGCCAAGGTGGTCTTCACATACCCAAGCATCTGGCATCCATACTCTCTTACTCTCTGTCCCTTCTAGGGGTTCGGGTCACCTGTCGTCCCATCCAGCCCACTCCATAAGCCAAATCCGGTCTGCTTCGCACAGACACCTCGCCCACTAAGCCCTGCGCCTTCCTCACCTGATCCAACGTGATCTCGGTCTCCGGCTCCTCCTTTGGCACTCCAGGAAATGGTACAGTGGTCGGGGTAACCTCCGGATGTCTACTGAGCAGCTCTGGATGTAGGCCTGCTGTCCCACGTAGAGCCCACTATCCTCTTCTGCGGAACTCCACCTCAGCTCGAACCCACTGAACTTGGTCCATCCATCACTGCTGACCCATTGGGCTGCACTTCCACTCCATCTCAATCCGGCCCAAAGCACCCTTTACCGTGTCCTTGGCCCCAACGACAATGAAGTCATCCACATAGACTCCAGAATGAAACCCTTTGGCGGCGGTTCCTCCTGGTCCAACGGCTTCTTCTCGATGATCTTCCACAAATTCGGCTCAGGGGTCTCTCGAAGCTCCAAGGTCACTCCGTCCTGCTGCCATAGAAAGGTCCTCAACATCTTATTTCTGAACGAAGCCCAATCGGCTGGCGAAGACCGAAGCCCGTACAACGCATGCTGCACCCTCCTCTGCTCTCGAGGACCAACAATGCCTGCTTCCCCCAAAATCTTTGGAGGTTTCACCACAACCAACTTCCGATCGGAGTCCTCCCGGGGCGCCAAAAGGAAGGCCGTCTTGACATCGCAGGTTGCAATTTCCCAGCTCATTGCCAAGGCTTTCCGAAGAAGGCATCTGATGGTAGCGCCGTCCGCGCCCCCAGCGTACAAGTTGTGTGGCTCCTCCTTGCTCTGCTGGGCGGCACCACTACCGTCCAGAGCTTCGAGCCTGTTCCCACACACCACGATTCTGGCCCGCTTTTTCCCATGGGGAGCCTTGATGGTCGGCACTAGCATTCCAGGCGCAGCTTCCAACATCAACAGAGGATCCTTCTCCAGCTCCTCCATGGTCGTCGGACTCAAAGCCTTGGTTCCCTCGATCAAGGACTGATACTCAGCAGTCATCGGCGGCACCCAGGCAGCTAGCTCTTGCCGAACTCGTTGGAGAGGAACTGTGCATGGGTCTGCAACACCGCCGGCGGTGGGGCTCCCGGTTCCTGGGTCTCAATCCCAGCCTCATTCTTCACCGCTGCCAACCGCACCTGCTCCAGCTTGCGATGCTGGTCCTCCAAGTGATCCTCCTCCTGCAGGTAATCCCTCAAAGGGCCACTGACCTCCAGCTCCACGCCCTCAGTTTCTCCTTCACGATCTCCCCCTTCAATTGGCTCCATAGGTTGATCAAAGGCTTCACCCAGGTCATTCACATTTTCTTCAGGTTGCCACACCGAGAGCGAATTCATGGAGTGGGTACCCCTGCATCCAAAATTGGATCACCCGTTGGATCTGTCTATCCTTCAAGTCCACCTCGTGCAAGTCCAGCACGGCCTCAAGCGTTTTCGATGGCGTGACCACAGTTCGTAGATGTTGGATCCGGTTCTGCTTGTCCTTAGCCCTTAGCCACCCAACCCGCCGACATCAGAGGGCTTGGTCCCAGCACCTGGACCCTCTTGAAGGGGGTTGTCAACTGCCCCGTCTGGCGATGCCATCTCTTGGATTTGGCCATGACCATCGGCCCAAAGTTGACCATGGGCTTCGAGCCCACCCCCAGCCTCTGAAGTTGTAGCCGAAGTCGTTGTGTTGCCGCGTGCCTCAAGGCACATGGCCATAGCGAAGCTTCCACCTTGAAGCAACCTCATCCTTCTTTTGAGCTGTAGAAGCTCTGCCTCTACCCTGCCATTTGACTGGCCGTCATCTCCTGAGGTCATAGTGTGAACCATCTCCCGAGCTTGGACCCACCGCGCCACAGCCCTCGTGAGGAAGGACTTCTCCCGGTCTGAGTGCAACCGACATGGCCGCACCCCCAACATCCTGTAGTGAGCGTGGACCTTGGACAGCGCCTCCACAATGTCCTCCACCGTTCGAGACTGCATCGGCTCTGCAATCGTGAGGTTCTGAAGAGGCGTGTCCTCTTGAGCTCGCTCCAATGCGGCCTTCATGTTCAGCTCAGCCACCTGCTCCTCTGAAGCCATCTCCACCTCTTCTTTCTCCTCCTCAATGTCCACCACATCCTTGACCTCCGCCTCATGATCCAGTGGTTCTTCCGGGGCTCCAGCAAGATCCTTCATGATCGGCACCGCACCACCATCCTTTCCTTATGATGTAAAATAGCTAGATAAGACAAGGGGATCTATAACTTAAAAATAAAAATAAAAAAAAGTCCAAACTCACTTCAAAAGTCCAACCAAAACTCACCTCTCACCAGGCAAGTCCAAGCAACACTCAAAAGTTCAAGGCAAAGTCCAAGCAAAACTCACAGGTTCAAAGGAAAGCTCAAGCGAAACTCAAGGAGCTAGGGAAACCAGGGAAGCGCCCGCTCAGCGAGTTTTGGGCGAGCTTTGCGCGAGCTTTTGACGAGCTTTTGACGAGCTTTGGTAGAAGAAAACTAGACAAAAGCTCGAATCGAAGCTCAAAAACTGCATGTGCACGAGCTTTTCACGAGCTTTCTGCGAGCTTAGCTCGAAATAAACTAGCACCGAACTCACCACGACGCTCACGCCACGGGAAACTACTTTTGCGCGAGCTTTAATTGGACTTTCCCTGAGTTTTGCTTGAACTTTTGAATGATCAGTTGAATTTGCTTTGGACTTTCCTGTTGACTCTTGGGCTTCCATTGGACATCAGCACAGCGCAAGCGAGTTTTAAGCGAGCTTGAAAACGAGTTTTGAGCGAGCTTTAAGCGAGCTTAAGAGGCCCCGGTCTTATCTGCTATTTTACGTCATAATCCTTTCCCTTCTCTCCACCACTGGACGCCGGCCGAGCAGAAGAGATCAAGGTGGCGGGATCCCTTGGTTCTGATGTCAGTACTGGGAAAGGCTTCGGAAGGGCTCATCAAGGTTGGAGGACATTAGGCCTCATACAGAATTTCAAGTGTTCGTCAAGAGTTAAGGGTGGACCATCAACCAGGTCTACATCAAATCAGGGACTTTGCGGAGTACCTGCAGGCAGAAGCCGAGGACCAGGCATTGATTGCGCCGGCCTCGAAAACTCAAGCGTCTCTGACTACCAGTAGTACTCCGGCGGCCCCGGTGGTGAAGGCTATGGTCTCGGCGGCTACGGGGGAGGACAGAGACAAGAAGGCTCCATGTCGGTATTGGGGCACGGCAACGGGCTGCAAGAGGGCAGATGGCTGTTCGTTTGCACAATTTTGGGACCAGTTGGAGAAGAATGGAAGATGTTTTGTGTGCTCTGGACAGGGGCATGTGTCCAGGGAGTGCCCTCACCGGAAGGAGAAGGCTGGGAAGGACACGAAGAAGACGGCTAAGGTGAAGGGAGCTAGTGTGGAGAAGGAGGAGACCAGCAGTCCGGGAGATGCCGGGAAGCAGGGAACTACATCCTCGACGAGCACGACGTCCACTTCTACCAGCCCCAGTAGTCGTCGCCAGGTCCTCAGAAGAAGATCAGTAACGCTCGCGCCCACCTTCATTTCTGTCAACGATCTCAAGATCGAAGTTCGCTCAGCCGCACCTCCTGGCTGGTAGACCGTCCAAAGTTTGAAGAGCGCCGAGACCACCGAAACCTGCCTGGCCGTGATCACAGCCCTCCTGATGTCCGAAGGCAACGCCGCCAGCAACATGGAAATTCCCCGCTGCTCAACGCGCTTGAACTTGTCGGGAACCAGGAGCTCAGACTTGATGCGGAGCCTCATGAGGGGCGAAGAACTCAACCACTTGTCATAGAGCAGCTCTGCCTCCTTGATCGCCTGATCCCACCACTGCTGCGCACTGCCACTCAAATCCGACATCAATGGATGCACCACCGTCAACCAATCTCCAAACTGAATTGAAGCATCCCCACTGCTTGGGCTAGGCAACGCCGGCAGCTCTAACGACCTCACCGCCTCTGGCATGGTCACCCCAGTCGGTTCCACCGACCAATCCACTGGAAGTCCTGGAGGCCGATCCAATCCTCCCCCGTCACCCGGCGGTCCTAGACCTCCTCCAGTCTCTCCCACACTTGCACCCGCCTCCTTCTTCGCCTGCTCCGCAGCTGCGGCACTGGCTGCTGATGCATAGGATGAAGCATCCTCCGTAAGCCGCTTGATCTCCTTCGCGAAGCTGACTTCCGCCTCCTTCAGGATCCTCAAGCGAATCTTCTCAACTTCATTAATAGCAGATCCAGGGTCAGGTTGTGGATGTCCACCATCTCCCACCTCCCGCCCCCTGGGAGCACTCCAAAAAGGGTTCACCTCCACTCCTGGCGAAGCATAGGGATCAAGTGTCCTTGACCAACACTCCCAGCTCCAGCTTCCGGGGTAAAGACCCCCGTCCGTCCACTCCCAGCACCAACCCCCATTGGTGGAGGCGACACTGGTATATACTTGGCAAGCTGCAGGAAGTTGCCCTCCAGGGTGTCCCGAATCGTGTGGTCGAAGTAGCGGATCAAGTAGACCCGGGGCCCTTTGTCCTCCTCCGAGGGCAACATGCAATGCCTCCAGACCATGTCGAACAGTGTCCTGAAGTCGTCCCAGACCCATCTGTCCAGCTCGAGGATCTTGAAGCGCCCCGAACAGTCCTCCAGCAATCCCATCGCCTTCAAAGGTGACATGTGGCCCTCCACTGCCAGCAAGGGAAGCTGTTCCCTGCTCGAGCCCTCTTGACCTCCGCACCCTCGATCTCCACGGCCTTCTCCTTGTTCACCTCCTTGTACTCGTCGAACTCCAGGATGTCCCGTAGTTGGTGCCGAAGACGCCCTTTGCGACCGTCGATGCTCCGACAGGAGCTGGTGAAGCCTCCTGTCCGCTGCTCCAATCTCCAATTCACCTTCATGATCGCCAGGAGCCTCGCGGCTTTCTCGAGATCTCATCCTGCGGCGCCGATGTTCCATGGGGACCAACACTCCGCTGTCCACGAAACAGCCGGAGGTGGACTCCGAAAATTGCTCATAACCTGTGGTTATGAAGGGGTGTGCCCGGTACGTTGGGCCCTTTTCGCTTGAGCCAAACGAGTCAGTTTGGTACACTTCTTGATTTGTGCACCCTTCGAACGAAACTGGCGAAGTGCAAATCACAAATTCAAACAAACTCAAATGGCCATGGGTAATGTATTGCAACAAACGGAGTGATGTCCTTTATCAGCCCAGCCCCAATGACTTTGAATCGGCTGAAACAGTCACACAGTGCAAAAAGTCCCCAACCACCAAATAAAAATAGATAAATGGTGTGCCTTCTATCTTTATAATTCTAGAAAATACCATGAAAAATAGAATGCTTCTTGGATGATTTGTTCCTTGGCAGTTAATGGTCAATAATTCTGTGTAATAGACGGTTATCTGTCTATTGGTTAGTATGTAAGTGTGTTTTGATGCGTTTTCGTCTACAATGTAGAAGGCGTTCTCGTACACCCAATAGTTTGACAAAATATGTTCATATAATGCGGGTTTTCTTGACTTGCAATCAATTATGATGGAAAGAGCCCTTTGACAGCTTGTCTGGGATGACACCACGGAGACAAGGCTTCTCTATACTATACAGGTGCTTGGAGGTGCTGTGGCGCACCGTGCTTCAATACCATTGAGGATGTTGAAATCCAAGGGTTGGAATGAGGTTCTGGAACAAGGACTGCCTTCAGAATATGAGGTAATTATGGATTTGGGATTTAGATATCTGATATCAGCAGCTCGATTGTCTAAGGTTGGGAAGTCAGGACAGCAGCAGTGAATTGGAAACCTCTGACGAAGTGCGCCAGCTCTTGCGGATGATCCTAAGCCTACCCACACCAGAACATTGGTCCGGAAAAGGAGTATTGGAACTCACTGGAGACCCCACAAACGGAAAGGAGATGAAAGGAGTATTTCCCGGCACAGCATCTCACATCACATCCAACAACACCCATCACAGATGTTTTTTGTTCTCTCCTGACCCAAGACTCTTGAGACATGCCACTTTAAATGAGAAACTGTCAATCAATCCCAAGAAGAAACCTCAGAAAAAAAAATGCTGTATTGTCGCCAAGGATCGTTACGTTTTGAAAGGTCAAGGTCGGAAACAAGGCCTGCGACTTTGCCAAGAGTTCAAAGTTCTTTTCAATGGCGCGGGAATTCTGCCTGCATTTACAATCATTACACCTGTTTTTGACAGTGGTGATGAAGAATCAATCAACAGACATCTATCCAATCTTGTTTGGATTCAACTCTTGCTTCAGGTGTAAACAAGTCCGTTGCCGTTGAACCCAAATACAGCCTTTCCATGCAGCTGCGGGATGGCTACACTTCTCGTTTGTTGACCATCGAGGAAGACCTCAGGTCTCTTTTCGCACAGCATGTAAGTCACTAACTCAGACTGAGTGTAAAGACTTCAAAGGATGTGGTATGGACCGGTATGGAGGTGTACGGAATACAGCTTCGTAATTGTCTGGACTCTTGCACGCACCAAGGAGTTCTCAAAGTTGTGCTTGTCTCCTCCAGTATGGTGGATCCAAGATTCATCATACTGGTGCCTTTCAGGCCACATGTACGGTCTGGGGCTGCCTTGCCGTGACTGATGTACAAACCATCCTGATGTCTATGGCAAAATAATGGGGGACATGCAACCCCGACCAACCTTGCCCTACAAGAAAGGTAAGTGGTGGGTAGCTTCCCTCTTCACCTATGTTGGCATGCACTTCCCTCGAACCAAGACTTCAAGCGACTCACTTCACATTTCAGCGATGCAAGGCTTCGCACAGAAACGCTTCCGTCTTTCACCTTGCCAGTACGGAAGGACCCCGCTTAGGGCCCAAGATCACCCTTTTGTAGCAATGCATCGTTGGTTTCTTGACATGCACAATCAATAATATCATGTTAATTCATGTTATAACGTGTGAAACCCAATCGTACAAGCCTGCTGCCTCTTGCTCTCCATTCATCATGAGGGAAATGTTGCGGTCAAAAGCCCTTCAAGCTACAGTAAGTATATTTACGGCGCTCTGTGGGTTGATTGTTTAAAAAATATGCTGGGCCAACAATCCGAAGTTAGCCTGCCGGTCAAAGTGGCAACTCATTGCGAAACAACCTGATTCCCGGAACTAAAGAAAGGAATTAGTCTGACCTTGCAACCAATCGGCTGTGATGCAGAATCCTGTGGCGGGAAGCCTTGGCCGGCCGATAGGCCCATGTAGTCTAGCTGCCTGTTTCTCCCATCTCCCATCCAGCACTACTTGACTGCCGGACGTCTTGGTCCAGCAGAAGGCCAATCCGCTTGGCCTAGTTCGTCTGGCAACTGGCTTCGAACCTTACCTTCTTGAAGCCTTTTGGTTGTTCACAAGGCATAGAATTTACTAACACGACTCACGACTCTCCCTGATTGTCGCAATCTTTCTTGAGCGCTCTCCTGACAGTGTCGGAAAGTAAATGACATGTTGCTTGGCTTACTTCTTCTTCAGATTCCGGTCTGAACTTTCCTGCTTGCGCGTGTTCATCACTGGTAAGCCTGGTAAGCCTTTTTCATCGAAGACAAGCAGGCATTTCTCGTGGCTGGAGGATGGGAAGCAAGCAAGGTTCAAGCAAACATACACAAGTACAGCCACATCATGTACAGTAAATCAACTGGCTCAGGCCCAACTGGTTCTACTGGCCGGGGACCCAAGCTTTGCCGAGGTCAGAAGTGCTTGAAGGGGCTTTTATCGAGCTCACCGAACTTCCCTGTCGCATGTGCATATTGGGTTCGGTGTGGATGGCACCGCAAGGGGGATTAGGACAGTAGAGCAAATCGTAAGAGGTAGAACTGAGCTATCGTCAATCCCATGGCATCTTCAATTCCAAACCCCCAGGCTTGCTTGTGCTGTTCTAACGTGTCAGAGATACTGCAGCTCACCTTGGAGTCGAAGCCTACACTCTCCGAGGATGCGAGGAAGAGCGATGACCTCAAAAGCATTGCGACTATCCAAAACAACAATCGAAGGATCTTTTAGGTCTCACTGTCTCACTGTGTCTGAACTGTTGAGACAACCGTCACCGCAGGGATTCGAGGGTTGTAGGTCACACAATAGATGGGTTCATACTATATTTACTCAAAACTCTCTCTCTCTATCTTCCCTATCTCCCCTGTCTTCCGCACCTGTCTAGTGAGAAGCCCAGCAACAAAAGCAGTGGGGCGTCAAGCACACGCTCAAGCACCTGGGACACAGTCAGACACAATAAAAACATATAATAAATAAAAGCCAATTTTGAATATGTTTGAACATGTTTGAACTGTTCTCATTGAGCAATGGACGGTCCAAACAATGACCCTGATAGAGAAGAATCACACTGGACGCCAAAGTGAGACACCAGCCGAAATGTTGCGATGACCTCACTGTCTCACCGCCACACCACCCCATGTTTTAAACTTGTGATTCGCGAGGCTCTACCAGCTCACTCTACCGGCTTCAGCTCCAGCTCAGTCAGCCGCCTCAATCGAAGAGAACATGGAGACCCATTGGAGACTCAATCGGAGACCAAAACTTGAGTGACACATCATACCCTCAACACATGAGCATCACTTGTTTCTCAGTCTAGAACCCTCTTGCCTACGTCCTACTTTTGGAAATTCCAAAGCTGGGGCCTGACATGGTTTGACCACAAATCCTTCAGACTTTAAGGTCTCGAGAATATGTTGTGAAATTTGCTGCTATCGATGCTTGCAGTGATCCCACCTCGAAGCTCTCCATGTTGGACCCAATCTGGCAAATAAACTCTATCAGTGTCGGAACGTTTTACCTTTGCGGCCTTTGAGAACCTAAGATTGGACTCAGACATGTTTTTTCTTTTCAAGGCAGTCCAACCTTGTGATGTATGATGGTGAATTGTGACTACTGTAGAAGACACAACGGACTGAGAATTCTGAGAGGTAGCTGGCCTTCCCGATTTGTTCTGAAAGGATTGAAAAAAAAGGTTTGAAAAACTTGAGGCGGGCAGGTGCCCCATCATCGAAGAGCTCTGCCAATTGGATCGCCTCGTGAGGAACGTGACAGGAGAAGTGGCAATTTTCAGAACCCCAAAGTGATACTGATGGCTTTTGTATTGTTTGCCCGCTTCCCCCCCTCGCACTAATGATTTGGTTCCTAGATGTTTTTTGGCAAACTTAATGATACTGATGACTTGCATGCAAGGCTTGTCCCGACATACTTTGCTTGATCCTGCTGCACTCACTTTCGAACAAATGAAAGAAATCCTGGAGGATCACAATGTTCCCGTGAAAGCACTGTGCTGCATCAAGAGGTTTAATATATATATATAATTCATCAAAAAGCATATTGTTTTCCCTGAACTTTCCTTAGTGCAGTTGGGCATTGACAGTAACTTCTATTCACGCCTCCGAGAGCAACCAGGAGATGTTTTCGCGCAAGGCAGTGCTTTCACGCAGCACGCTGAAACGGGCTGCAGAGTCGATAGAGTCTACCTGCCATCAATCTAAAGTTGGTGAACGCTTGCCCTGCTGAGATGCTGGGCTCGCAAGAATTGACAGACAAATTGAAGGACAAGAACACGACTTATCAACCAAGAAGCTAAAGCTCCTGGAATCACTAGTCCAGCGAAACATGCGAGGTACTTAGGGGTACGGGGGAGATAGCGCAAAACACAACAAAGTTATGACTCATGACTGGATAATATATGTATATACTCTGCAAAAAATGCTATGCCAATGCGCTGCTATGCAGTTGACGCATGGTGGCTGACACCGCGTACAATTTGGTAGGATCAACTGCATTGGAGGTTGGAAGGAAGGAATAGGAATTTCTTACTCGCATACAGCACTTCATAAGCTCACACAACCATTGTTGTTGAGCTTGCAAGGCTGCTCAATGTCACCTCCTGCTGAAGCTGGCTGGAAGTGAAAGCAAACTCAGCAGGATACCGACAACCAAATGCGCAAAGCTGCAACATGCCTTAGATCCATCAGTGGGCCTCAGCAGTGTTCGATGGCATCAATTGCCCTTGAGCACGCACAGCTCTGGATGATACGACTTCATGCGAATGTTTGCATAATCATGCCATGTCAAAGCATTCAGGTTTTTTTGTGTGTGCGCAGTGCCAAATGATCCGAAGATCAAAAGCTTGTCATCTGTCACCATCCTATACCCAGCCAAAATACAAACACCAAGCTTGCACCTACTTCACTGTCACATGGAGGTACTTGTCTATCAAAATCAACTAAGTCTTCCAAAGTCGCTCAAACAATATCAGGGTGTGCTTGACAGGTCAGACATCATTGAGAAATTACTCCTGTAGTTCTTAACGTTGCTTCATCTCTAATACCCTGGAATTGTGGTCAACCTCCCGATGGGGTCCAGGCGGTGCAACGTCTTCCAGCCTCCGGCGCCTAGGTGCATCACATCAGTGCAAAGCGATTGTCGACATGGTCTCAATCACCTTTAAGCAAAGCGAAAACAAAGCAAATCGGCCATCGCTGCTATGTTGGAGGCCATCGCTATTAGGTTGGAGGCCATCGCTATTAGGTTGGAGGCTATGGCTATTAGCACAACTTCAAAACGGCTAGGGAGTGGCTGCGAACCTTAAAGTCATCCATTCCCGATCCATCCCACCATATCCTTTGTTGCAAAAAGGGAGCAAAAAGAAAAAGTACGGTGTAGTCTGAAGGCCCCAAGAAAAAAATGAAAACAAGGAAAATACTGTGATCTGTGATCACAAAGCGCATCGTTTGGATCCATTCATTCTCATGCTGGTTCATTCTCGTATTTTTTCGTTAGGATCGAATCGCTGAGGTCGTTGCATTTTTTCCATGGACACGGCTAGGCGTCTGGCCTGAAAAGTCTTCGTCTCAAAGCACTGTAATTCTTCTTTCTTTCTGGACGTGAAAAGTCGGGGAGGGGTAAGTCTAGCTTCTAGAAAGCCTACGTTGAGTAGTAACTACGTGCGGGTGAGGCTCAGGTTTTTCGCATGGTCCAACTGTTCTGAATCTTTATATAGACCTTTCCCTTGTTGACAGTTCGTTCCTTTCGCGTGCGTTCCAAAACAAATTCGTGTCCAGCCACTTCCAAGCCTCACCGGCCAAATCCGCTGCAAGCTCATGAGCTGCAACATCCATGGCAACAGGCTACTTGGTAGCTGCTGAGGGCGGGCACACTTTATTTAAAGTACTTGGAAAAACAGGCTGTACAAGTCTAAGAATCTACAATCTAAGTATGCAAAGCTATGCGATGTGTGCAGAGTTTGAGCTTGCAATGTTAGCCTTAATTGTATAATATATATATATATACATTATATATATGATTATATATGTATATGCATTGTATATACACATATATAGTTGAAGGTTTCTTAAGATCATCAGTGTTCCCAAATGTTGACAAAGCACATTGCCAACTGGTGTTAGCTGTTGCTCCTCTTTCATTTTTAGCGTTATGTATCATGTCAATATTTGCAGTGCACAAGGTTGTTGACACGACTAGCATTGGTATGCTGTTGAGTAACTCTTCTATATTATGACTTGAGGCCGAGGGTAGGTGACGAAAGCTAGCAGGGGTGCATCCGGACTGGTGGGACATCAAGCGGATTGAGGCAAATGCTCATGAGGTAAAACGTTGTGAACATGTAAGACACACAAACAGCAATGACACAGCCAACCTTAGAATTGAAGTCCCCGATAATTAAGGAAGCGTGGCTGGACTTTGCCACACTATTCGATGCATCCGATGTGTTTACGAACCTGTGAGCTTGTTGAATCTGTTGCACCGTATCCCAAAACCTCCACGGAGGAGTTGAACCAAAGTGGATGCCATAAGAGGTGCCCAAGAGGTGTCTCAGAGGCAAAACAAAGCTGCTTGCATGATTTACTTGGTTTCTTCTATCAATGTCGATGTCATGAACCTGTGAGCTTGTTGAATCTGTTGCACCGTATCCCGGAGGAGTTAAACCAAAGTGGATGCCATAAGAGGTGCCCGAGAGGTGTCCCAGAGGCGTCCCAGGGGGGAGTTGAACCCACGGGGGGGGGGCCCTACATATGAAGTTTTCACGTGATGCGGCGATCTCGAGGATTCCAGCCCCTCACTTGCTAAAGCAAGGACAACTCCAGCTAGCTGGTGCTAGCTTTCGTGATTATTCACACTGTTCTATTTGCTCTACTGTACTCTGATATGTTTGCTCTGTACAAGGCTTGCTTGTAGGCACCTAACCCATCACAACCGATCAAAACAATCAGTGAGCCTGGAGAAACTTCCCTGTAATATGATATCCTATGATACAGTACCGTCACGTGTTTTCTACAACGAATACTCGCACGTGGTGTGACAGGTATTGGCATGAGTCTTGGATTTCTGTCAACTGTCAGCGAGTTTGGCACCTGGACCTCGAAGTAGTATCGGCCTGCCTTCCCCACCCAAGCAGAGAAATTCTTGAAACTGCACTGAACTGAAGAGTGACAGGATCCTCCCAAACAGAAGACAGAAAAGAGAACACTAAATCCAGCGATTGAGATTGGCCCACAACTACTGACGTGCCTTGGCGCCAGTGTTCGCACGCACGGCTGATCGCAAATGCCTCTAAAAGGTTTTCTCAAGCAATTCCACGTGAGCTCACGTGTTCATGCACTGCTTTGCACTGCTTCAGGGAGTTACTAGCATAAGGAACCTAATAACGATGGCTTCCAACCTAAGAGCGATGGCCTCCGACCTACTACCGATGGCCTCCAATCTACTAGCAAAAAATGCAATTCAAAAGGCCTGAAAGCGCCCTGTGATAAAGAAGACACCAGCCTGCAAGTCTGAAGCTGTCGTTGGGAGACTGCGTAATATATTCATGGATGTTTGGACAGGCTTGGTTTGGTACTAACTTATATACTATATATTATATATACACCATTTTCAGAATAGATGGCTATATCCGGAAACGAACAGATGGCACCAGAAAGTGCCAAAAGCGCACGCGGCAAACCGTGAAAAAAAAAACACATATATACCTATGCATCCTCAGGCATAATAAATGGCATTCCACCTATACTTGCGCCATCTTCTGCAAAGAACACTGATATAAGTCCTTGATTTTTGTAGACAACATCTCTGCTAAATTTCAATTGGTTTTAATGATGATAATTATGGTGGCGCCAAAAGATGGCGCAACTCATTTCCCTATCCTTTCCAGTCCTTCTTGTATCTAACATGTACTTATTTTCATCTCCTGTTGCTTAATTCTGTTCACTTCTCCTTTCCCTTCCCTTCCCCTCCCTTTTCTGGACTAGTCTTTCCATCTACAGTATGTTTTTTTATTTGTCTTTTGTTTGCTTTCCTTTCCTCACCTTTGCTTTCCTATCCATTCCCTCTCCTCTCCTTTTTCTTTCCTTTCCTTCATTCACTTCTCCTTTC